>VOMN01035640.1:0-11905 GCA_014899125.1 Orchestia grillus
TTATGTAATTGATCTGAGTTCCGCGGTAATAAGATGGTTGGGGAGGAGGAGCGCTGCCGTGCGGTGGCTGGTGCATTACAAGTAGAGATTGCGTTGGAAGTGAGGGAACTGATCTATAATATCCCAGCTGTCGACCCGTATCAAACATTAAAGAAGGGAATCCTCTGGAAATTGAAAGCCTCAGGTCCCTTATCGACGCTTCATCTATTCCTCTAGCTAACACAAGTAATTTACCCAGTAGGGTGTTACGGGTGATAAGAAAACTCGCGCGCGGGGTAGGCGCAGGGGAGCAAATCATCAGAGAAGTCTTTTCACAATTCGAAGTTTCAACGTAACTTCCACCCGTAATTTTAAGGTTGTAGTCACTGATCATAATCAGAAGTGTCGCTTGACTTACACATTTTAATTTTAAGGCTGTAATTTTACTGATTGAGAGCCCGATGAGATCGGAAGAAAAGATCGGAATGAGATCGGAAGAAAAGATTTTCGTTTCTTTCAAATTAAATTCAAATGAAAGCTCATAAAATTCTTCATGGAATCGCAGAAGTACTAATACTTGTATTTTTCATTCCATTAGGAAGGAGCATTATTCCTTAGTCAATATAAACTACGCTATAATTTCCAGTTTAGAACCTGTACTCTAAATGGCGTAGAGCTATGACCTTTGCTTGTGAACGGAGAAGTCAAGGTTCGAATTCCGGCTACTAAATTTTTTTTTTTTTTCTGAACCGAATACTTTCTTTTCAAAAGGAAGTTCAAACTTTACGTCCCTCACGCTTAAGTATTACGTCCGCATCGAAAGCCCAACGATGTACTTTATGTTGGAATAAATAAAGCTTAATTTTCTACTAAGGCCTAAAATTGGCTTTTCAAATTTATTCTCCCGATATTCTCTACAGGAGCAAGTAAAAATTTAACCCTATTATCTCCCTTTTTGAAGAGCTGTTCTGACCAGATTCTCATATCTTGCTTATCTCACCCTGCCTGACCTTAGGGAACGGGAGATAGGTCGCTCGTTACTTTCCGTGTGCGGGGAAAAAGTTCTGAGCCTTCATCCGTGACTAATTTGAACTCACTATGCGGAAAAGGTTAGAAATGAAAGGCATTTTAATATTAGGGGCCCAGCCATTCCCTGCGTAATGTGAGTAATGGGAATAAAAATTATTTCTGTATATATTGCAACAAGCTTCAATTTGAGAGCAATTTGTGGTCTCTAGGTGAAATAGGTAAAGAATGTGCCGTACGATATGAATGGGGGGAATACATGTGTAGGGGGGATAGAGTCCTGTTTTTACAGGGGAGGGGGACAAATGAAGGGGTAACTGCTAAGTGTGCTCATGGAGAATGATATGGGTATCACTTGAGACAAATTTAAATTCTCCAGATGTTGTACTGTAGGTGAGAAATGAGAAGCATTTTAATGTAAGGACCCGTTCCCCCCTCCACTTAGGGTGAGGAGAGAGGAATTGAGTATCACTTGATATTAAATTAAGCTTCAGTTTGAGATCTCTAGCTGAATAAAGTAAAAAATGAACTGTGTGACAAGACTGGGGAATACATGTTGGGGAGGATCGCACCCTATTTACGTGGGGGTTTATGGGGTTACTTCTGTGTTCACATGAAGAAAGTTACAAACTTCCATTTACAACTAATTTGAAAACTCTCTAGATGGAATAGGTGAGAAATAATAGGTAAATAAAATTACAATTTTCATCTTTCTCCTGGCATTTCAATTCCGGTGTCGAGAAATGGCACTACAGTTTTTATTACTAAGCTATGATCGCTGGTCATTGCTACGAGCCGCGCTCACATGCGACTGCGAGATACTGAATATCGTCCCGTGAATTAATTTACTCTAAAGGAAATTAAATGTTTCATTTCATAGAATACGATACGAAAGTACTCAAGTGAACACAGCTTCGTAATTACGGACAATGAACTTGCATTTCACTACGTACATTTTTCTTTCTCATTAATGAATGACATGGAATAATATAATTAAAGCACGAAGCCTTTACATCGAGAGAATTTCATTTAAAACATCGCTGCAAAATTACATGGGTCCAGCTAGGTATTGATTAGTTTAAAGCTCCATAGCCATCTCAAAGGCGATCTCTAGAGGACAAAAAGATGGAACCATTTAGAATGGCCTGTAGGGAGCGTAAAATCTACGCCAAGGCCCGTTCCCTGGCACACAGTATTTTCTACGCATAGATATAGAGAATTGAGAAGGAAGAAAAAGACCAGATGAATAATCAGCGAAGAAGGCATGAAATGGAACGGGCAAAGAAGGTACAAAAGATAAAAATCCCGAAAGCCTATTTATAGCTGAGGTAAACTAATAGTGCCCCAGTGAAACAGTTGATATCGAAAGAAACGATTAACACTAGCGACTCATCCCATGCTTTACTGGAAAAATATTCATCGCAAGAATAAACAATAGTTGGTTCCGTCATTTATGGTGGGGTGTTCATATTAGTCCATTATATAAAATCCTGGTAACATTTCTGGAACCAAAAACATGAACCTCAAATACATACAAATGATCAATTTCTGCACGTTTCATTCACTTGTTTACTAAATAGGAGTCACGTATTCAAGGCTCATCGTGAAAGTTTTAAAAAAAGAAATTATGCAGTCCATCGAGGTGCACTCTGGCATGCAGCCCACCTCGGGGCTGCAGAGCGCTGAACTGGAGTGGCGCTCAAAACGGGTTGATGCTAATAAAAGACAATCCGTAATCCCTTAGTACACTTTTATTAAAAAAACATGAAAAATTTTAGCTGATCTTCCAGGGATGACAGTTTTGGGCATTACATTGCCGTTCCTGATGAAACGGAATAATCGTTAACAAAAACATTAAATTTATCCAGATAAATAACCTTAATCAAATGCTTCAAAATGTCACGACCAGGGTATTGAAATATAAAAAAAGGCCTAGATGATCAATTCGTGGCAACACCACAATTCGCAGCATCCCACCTCATCTTGCTCGTGTTAGCTTTCCAAGAAAGGCGACGGGCTCTAAAACAAGACATAGAGGCACAAGAGAAAGACTTCTTGATGGTCGTGACGTCGGCCAAGAAACCTGGATGAATAAATTACCACAAAGGAAAAGTTCAGAAGACACAATTGTGCTCAATCTTCGGAAAGAAATAAAAATTAAATACATTTGAACCTCGCATGGCGAGAAGGTACCACCTAGAAAGTCAGGTAGAGGAGTAAACAGCACATTCAACTAGCAAAAAAACAGACAAATAGCAAACGAGCCTATTTGCTGGTGCTCGTTGAGAGGAGCGCTGTAACGCCGGCAGCGACCATGATGCTGAAGAAATAGTTGTAGAAGGATGAGAACGAGCGGAACACCAAGAAGGATCCCACCACGACCAGCATCAGGAACATGGCGTTGTTATAGAACAGGGCGAAAGTCGTAGCTTCCGAGTCTGCTACTTCGTTCTTTTTCCATAGCACTCTGAAAAGAGAAATTATACGATGTATGATTGAATGGGTATGACCATAAAAAAGTGTCAGGCAGCCGGAATGGATACGAGAACGTATCGTTAAAATTCATTTCAGACAATGACATGAACAGTGACACCTGAATATACGAGTGAGCTGACATGTGGGTAATTTGGCTCGAGAGCTCCGGCTTCGTCAGTGCCCGTTTCACGTTACGAGCTGAGTAACGATGTATTCATAGCGTTGTGCTTGCGAGAGTGTAATCTCATCAGATTTATCTGTTTTGTATTTTCCATCACAAGATCAAAAAAATAAAAGCCAGGGAAAGTGGCGAAACAACTACGTCTATGAAAGTTAAGGGCAAAGTAATAGATAAGTATAACAGAGGTGTGCGGGTCACTGATCTGGAAGAGTAATACCAGCGCACAGCATCTTTACTTGCACTATTCTAAAATGTGTGTTGTAAGAGGGCAAAAATAGATTATAAGTATTCCAGTCACTGTAAATGGAGAAAATATTTTTAAGAAATGAATATTTTACGTTCTAACCTTGTTCATGGAAAAAATTATACTTGAAGGTTTATGCATTACTGCAGGACCCAGTTTAGAGCTACCTCGTACTTGTAAGCACCACTGATATTTCCAATTAAATCAGTCATTCATACATACAGCAATTAATGCACTATTATTTTGAAATAATCAAGACAATTTCCATTTCTACTCAAACAAAAAACGTAATTTTAAACACAAGAATCCATTATGCAAATGCTAACACAAATAAGTCAGAAATTTAACACAACTCCTATTGAATTAGATATAAGAACTAAGTTTGACCATTAGACTTTAAAAATTACTTTATCTTCTTCAACACTAAAAGTGGAGATCAGAAAGTCTATCACCATGCTTTAATGAATTTTTCTTTGCTACAGTCTAGAACGGCAAGCTCTCCTGACAAATGCCTCTTTCAAAACTCAAATTTTCTTAAAAATTCCAACTACTGGAATAGCACTGTTGGGTCTCCTCTGATGGACGAGTTCTAGCACATTGCTCCCCCCCTTGTACCAAAAAAGGGCTTTGAGAAAAATGAGGTAAAAATTCCTTCAACAAGATTCAAATTCTATAACTCACCTTTCATCCTTTTCACTTTTGCCTGCTTTCTTTTTGTCACCCAGCTGTTTCAACACAGCCTTGGTCACAGATTCTTCAACCTTCTGAGCAACTTTGTGCTTGAGCACAAACTTGGAGTTCTTGTAGGCAACAGCAAGGAGGTAAGTGGATGCTGCAGTGATGACTACAAACAGTGGAGAGGACGAGATCAGGTCCATCATGTGAATCCGAATGTATAGCCCTGAAAAATGACAGAATATGATGAACCAAACATTTTAACCTAGTAACAACAGGATATTTGCTATTAACTGCCTACCATCTTATCTCACTGAACATTAATTCAGAACACAAGAAGATTGCAGTTGAGAAATTGATTTTGACAGGAAATTGAGTATATTTTCAGGTATAGTTGGAAAAGATCCATGGCTTAGGAACTGAATCTTGTGTGTAATTATTGTGTAATCTTGCATTAAAATCTAATGATTATTTACATCCAGCACTGCGTGAAAAGAAAATCTAATATAATTACACTAGTATTTAGTATTATGCAATTTTAGGTTTTAATATAAGAAATTATAGCAGGTTGAACAATTATGCATTACAATTAACATATTACAGAGGGTTATTCTGAGGGTGACTTTAATTATCTCAACGTATATCCTGAAAAATTTAGAATTGATAAAATATTTGATTTGTCAAACTTGTCAAAGGCCTAAATTGTAGAGAGATGAGCATAGTAGGCCTTTTATTTTGTTTAGGCATAACTAATATATATTTTTTCTGTGATATGTTTGTACATGAATCAACACAATTAAGATGGAATTCTTTACCAATATAGTTATATATTCCATCTCCTGTTATTGTCTAAGGGAAGTTAAATGAGAGTAGAAAGGTATTGTTTACAACATAAATCATGCTAGACATTTCTTCTACACATATACTACCACACTTATTTTACTTTAGTTAAAAATTAGATTTGTAGAAATATTGAAAGTGCTTTTGCTTTAGGCATACGGAAATACAGCTCAAATGCACTAGGAGAAGAGATTGCTTATAATTCTAAGAGGTTTTACAAGAATTCCTTACAACCAATATGATCACTGTTACAATAAAAGTATCACAAAATAGTTTACTTATGATTTTTTAGTCTCAGGTTTTTGATTTAGAAGCTTTTCTTCACAAATACTATGTATATAGCAGGTTGTGTGAAGTAATTCCAAAATCTAAAATGAATTTATATTTGTATTTGTTCATTTAAATTTTTCAACAGATTAATATCTTCTGAATATTTTTGTTCAATTGTGATACCTAATTCGTGTTCAAAACAGCAACACCGCTAAAATTAGCCAAGTCTGATGCTCTGTAAACTCATAAAAGAATGAATAAAAACCTTTATAACTCAAAACTTACCACTAAATATTATGAGACAATCTTCTAATTTTGTGACTAAGTATATAATTTACAGTAAGTCTTCCTTCAATATGCCAAAACTCATAATCCCTACTTTTCCCTCATGCCTTCCACATACAAACTTTCCCTGGCATTTGTATAAAAAAATCTGAGTAATTATTTACCTATCATTGACTAATTATTTACCTATCTAGCCAACATGATACTCAACAGAGCTTCTCACTGATTTAACAACCTTGATTCTAATCTCAACAAAAATTTTTTTCTTCGACATAGAAACCAAATTATGTTTTGAAGCATAGAAAAAGTTACGTATGTGGGAACATTCCAACGCTGTCATACTACAACAGTTTCAAGCGAGCTCAACAGAAGTTAAGGACATATTTTCAAAAGTTATCACTACTCTTGCATGCAAGTTACTTTATGTCATATGATTAAATTTACCAAAACTAAATAAAGCTAGCCTGATAGCAAGCAAGGTAACAGAAATTGTAGAAAGCAAGAAGATTCAAAGAAATGCAGGAGGATTATGTGTAGTGATGTGTTAATGCGGATTCTTATTTTGCCAATGTGTAATCTTAATTATTTAAAATGTTCACTGGCTTACCATATATAAGTTGATGTTTTTTAAATATAAATAAATTCTATTTAAAAACAAATATATAGTATTTAAAATTTTCAAATTAAGCTTCCAACACTGAAAAATAAAGTTCTATCCCACAAGTTTGACATCAAGGGTATAAGTGGAATGCTCTGTGAAGTATGCATAGGTGAAAATAATTATCAGGCATTTGGCTTAAAAGATCACAAAAAAGTCAGACATACAAATTATTTTGTTGCATGGATGTAGAAGTCATAAGCTTATGAAAATAATTTCAAATTATTCCAACAGCACTACGATGTATGTACAAGTGATATGCTTACTAACATGCCTGCTTGCATCTTCTAAATTATACTTAGTGAATAATTTCTATTATACTTCTTTATTCAGAATTCTATGTATGGTCTAGCATTGGGAAAACACTATGGCTTGCTGAAGGAACTTCCATGGTGCTATGTGTTGGAAGTCTAACATTAGTAAATTTACAGTTTACACTTTGGGTTTAGAATTTTACAAATACTTTTTATAGAAAATAAACACCACTTGCAATTGAGTACAAATATGCATACATCAGCATTATATATTGGAGTCTTTACATATATTTTGATGCCATTTTGGATATTTCACTCAGGACTTAAGAGTAGGTTATTGCAAGTGGTATGCATGGAGACTGTGCTGTACTCTACTCTAGGGAACATTACAAAGTCCCTGAAGGCATCATATAGAAAATGAGAGAAAACTTGATTGATGAAGAATAAAGGGTTGTTTCAGAAGTAGGGGTCACTGACAGCTGATCACATTATCTGAGGCAACAACTGTTGCATGCTAAGCATTTCGATGGTTTTATTCTCCGTTTCTTTTAGTTTGCATTTGCCAACAATTAGCCACTATGAGATGTTATGTGCCAGCAGTTGTAGGAAATGCATTGCCCCAATTTGTTTCTTGCTGTGTCAGTTTCGATTTGCAACAATGGTGCATATTTTTCAATGCTTATTAAGTGACGCATTGAATATTTACTCCAAGTCAGCATTGTGTACAGGGCATTCTATTCATCTTAGTTTTAATGTTAGTATCATTAGAAATGATTTTTTCTGAGTGAACGGAAATAATTTATTCAAGGTTTTAAAGCATTATATGCAAAGATATTGGAAGGATTTGCATGCAAAGCCAACAATCACACCAAGTCAACAGAAATTAGCCCCATTTTCATCAGTTATGTTGATCAGAATTGGTCATTCCTTGGGACCTAACCCTAATGTAACCAGGAGGAAGCATAGGAGTGGAAGACATGTTATACAAGATGAGCTCATTTTTAACTTTGTTTTCATCTTGTTAAATGTTCAAAAATATATTTCCACAACTTAGAAACAAAAATCCTATACAATCATTTTAAAATTAAGGTCATACAATGAATAGAACATCTGGTGCAGGATATCAACTTCAAGTAAATAATAATCAGTATTTTTATAGGCCTATCCTATTTATTTATTATGGTGTTTATTCCTTACATTTTTATGCATGATATATGAGAACTGCATTGTTCTGGTGGGTGATTAGATTGAATTACCTTGTGTAGAAATTAAGTCCTCTATAGGTAGAATAGAAATATGAATGAGATGAAACACTCTGAAAATTGTATAAAATCTATATTTTCTTAATTGCACCTTCTGATAAATCAAAGAAGTACAATAACCAAAATGTGGTTCTTTCAATAAGTTACATAAGTGACAAATTTGAATGTGATCTATTTAATAGGAGAAAAGAATGTTCAAAATTCAGATGCTAACCAACAAGATCCCATTTCATATTTATGGAAGTAAGTACTAGTAGAAGGGATAGAAGAATTTATAAAACTGAAAGACCTCATTTAAAATGTTTTAAATTTATGTCATTGGATTGTTGATTGTATCATTACACTCTCATGTTTTGGAGTTCATGTTACCCTTGAGTTAAAATGCTTCAACAGAAACTACTCACCTACAACAATACCACCAACCTACTCATTTTCCAAGAGGGTAAAGGTTTTCTTTTGATTCCTAAATTCTGAGGCGAAAGGCTTTTGAAAAGTATGTTTGAAATCAACATTATGCCAATTAATTCTAAAATTACATCTTGTTTGTCACTAACATCAGGTTATTTTAGTTTTATAGTTTACATTGCTATATTTTCTATAATCAAACACAACATGCCATGCAAATTGGAGCAAACATAACTTGAAAAAAAAGGCCTAAACTTTATCAAATTTGTGTCACAATATTCCATTGATTACAAATCATTTCAAAATCTTTTTAAATCACTTTTTTTATTAACAATTTTTAAAAATAGGGTTTCAATCAGGGTTGCAGAGTCAGAAGGTTTAAGGTATGACTGACTCCTAGGATTTTCAAAATTCTGACTCAAACTCCTGGGATTCTGAAATATCTAACTTTGATATAATTTGAGTTAAGATGGTCACCAATATAACAAAATATTTTTATATAACCAATATATACATGTTTTTTGTGGCTGCAAAGAAGATGCAAAGCCTGCAAAAGAATATTTATTGAGACTGAAAAGTGACATGATGCTCAGATTGCAATTTCAGAAAATTTCAAGATAACTATGTTGTCAAAATATCATCAATTATTTCTAGTCGCATAACATAAGATTGTAAAGCAGGCTTCCCATTCTTGGTTCTCACAACTGATAATGGGGTTATCAGTGCAATATTAATTTCTTTACAATAATTCAAATTTAATACATGAAGAAGTTCTTTAATTTTACAATTTAAGTAGGGATTCAACTCTCAAAATTTTTTCATAATTTAATATAAATTTTGTAACTCACTATTTTTATTATTATTCATGAATAAATGTTACATAGGTTAATAATTACTACTGTCCAAGTTCCTATAAATATATCTTTTTTACCTCTTAATTTATACAAGTATAGTTATATATATTTTAGTATCTTATTCTCATTCTATTTACTGAAATGTTAAAACTATCTAGTTATACATACTACTGCAGATATTACTGTCATGAAAAATTGAAATTATATAAACATAAAAAAACAAATGTCAAGCATACAGTCAATATATTTCTCCAAATTACTTTAATAACAATGATATATTGATTTTATCATAGAATATATAATTCCACTATACATAAATTTAAAGAAATTCTACTTCATAAAATAAACTTGAAGAAATCAGTTTATTAAAAATATAATAAACAAGGTTAGGTATCAACATTTTAAGCTAAATAATTTAAATTTGAAAAAATTTTTGTCTGTAAAAAAAAAGATGGCTTCAGTTAGTTTCTCTTTCATTGCAGTCTTTGGTCTATGAGAAATTGACATCAATGGATTAATAATCAAAACAATTCCCCAATGTGGCCCCAGTGCAAAGGCCCAAACATCTCCAAGGTAGCCAAAGAGAAACCCATTATTGTTCACTTGCGGACAAAGCATGTCAAACAAAAATGGACAAAGCATGTCAAACAATATATAATTAGACTTTAGGAGTTAGATAAAAAATTTCACTCTCACCCCCAGCATTCCAACAAGTCCAATTCTTTCCAAAAACCTCTTAACTTCACAACCCTGATTTCAACACTTAGAAAAAGTTACATCTGATGAAACTAAAGTATAGGCTGTTTAATGAACAAGATAGTTTGTGCATTAGGCTGACCAACAGTAAACTATAATCTAAGCTTCTGCAAAAATATTATATACAAAAACTTGACAGCTTTTGATGGACTACAACTCTTAAATCATAAGTGTTTCAATTGTGATCATTTAAAACATTTCCAAGTTTCTAATTCTTATTTTTTAGCTATCCTCTTCAATGTTCCATTTAATTTTTCAATACAATAAAAAGCACTAAAAGTGTTTGATTTTGATAATGACCATTACATTGCCAATAAGAACTTCATAGCACACAGAATAGCATATCAATAATCCCAATGCAAAGTTTTCAATAGATCTGAATACTTATGGTAATTTTACATGGTCAGAGTTTGAAAAACTGATAAAAGCATATTTTGTGTGGCTTAATTCAGAATATAGACCTTTTCTTCTATGAAAGATATTTTTTTAACATGAGTTATCTCCAGTGGATATGTTCACTTCATCTTTACATTCTTCGTCAATTCGACCCAAGTAAATAAAAAGCTGCACGACAACTCCCCATTAGCTACTGATACAGTTTCATTACAGAATTCAATTTATCAATGTTATAAAAGTGGTATGCGAGATAAGCTTCTTAAATACTTACAAATAGGAACTGCAGAAACGAAGAAAGCGTTCAGATAAAACATCAGCGAAGTTTTCTTCGAAATGTTGCGACTAAAATCCTCGAGAAGAAGTTCTTCTTCTTTCGTGAATTTGGTGCTTTTCCCCATTTTGTTGGTATAAATGAAATTAAGCGAACTATGTCAGACCGGCAGTGACAGCTTATAACTCACAGTCGTATCACTTCAACTGCTGGACGTAGACTGAGTGACAGATAATCAACTAACCATTTGGTTCCAAGAATAAATTGAGACTTCAATTCCATAGATAACATAAATAAACATTTGTGAAGCTAAATTATTGAAACTAAAATATTTTAAGATAAAAAAATGTGCTTTTCTATTTTTTTGAGCCCCCAATTTTTCCAAAAATTTGACCATAAATTAGTTTTAAAAGTACTATGTGCAACATCAAGTTCCAACGCGACTCAAGTCGTAAACACGGCTCTCAAACGTGTTGAAAACTCAACCTATATTATCATCTGAATTTGACTAATATGATATTTAGAACAAATTCCTTTGGTTCATATTATAAACATAAATTCATATTATAAAACATTTATCATATTAAATTATTAATATTTTAATTATTTCTAAATGCGCCTTCCAATTTTATATCAACCAAAGCATGCATTTCTTTTCAAAATCATCTATATGAATGAATCATTTCTTAACTGCACCGGAGGGCTGTTCCTAAATACCAACTGCGGTACTGGAGAACCGTTCCTAGACACCGACGAGGTACAAAAGTGCCTCTGGATGGAAAATACAAAGAAATCCCATGATTAGAGAAATTATTTCATTTACCTCTTATTTCTCATCTGTTCTAACTAAAGTGCTAAAATTACTCTCATTCGTTAAGCACGATATGTTTTCTCTTTTTTAAACCTCCCTCAAAGAAATGCAACAATTGTAAAATTCCTTCCTCCCAATGCTGTATGTAAAACCCCGAATAGGAGAAAGGATGTCCTACTAAGCTACCGGTCATCCAATGTAGGATAAAAAGCCTTATCACTCTCAGGAGCCTCGCTATGGAATAATCTTCCTCTGTACTTAAA
>VOMN01035648.1:0-10886 GCA_014899125.1 Orchestia grillus
ACAGCCTCGACAAAATCTGGATCTTCACTCCATTTGTCCTCTTTCATTATTTCCTAATTGCTATACTCCAGCTGAATCATTTTGCTTTCAAGAGCATTGACTGAGTCAAGCAACAAGTTAACATCATTAGTAAGTTCGGACTTTTATCTAAAATAATCAACTTGATTCAAAATCTACTATGCAAGGCCAAGAATATGAGGCTGATCCTTTCGAAAGTCTGTGACATAAACTCCAGGGGCTATTTGGATTTATTTGTGCATTTTTAAATTCTAGAAGGTTCAATAGATTAGATAGTGTACTGGCCTTTATAAAATATTAGGCATATTTATAAAAAGAATTCAAAATTCTCACAAGTTCAATAAGAAACAATAGAAGTTGTACAAAGATGAGAGTTTTTAAAAATATTTTTGCATGAGCAAATTTTAACTGACAGTTGACAAGGATTTAATTGTCAGTTAATTCTTTAATCAGAATTAAAGTTCGAAATATGGCAAATTTGAATTTTAGTAGCCTTATTTAGAACCAAAAATCTAATGTAAAACGCCGCGTAACTTAAAAATACATTAAAAACCACCAAAACGTTTCTAAATTTAATTTGAAGCAAAATCATCCGACATTTCCTCTGAGCTTTTGTCAACATCATTAGTAAAATAAACTATTAACTATATACAAATCAAATTTATGTAAGAAAAAATGTTCAGTTTTGTTTCTGAATTTTCTATTGGGTTTCTTCGGTATCTGTATCTTCTTCAAAAATATGCTGTTTTATGGCCCAAGCAAGCTTTTTTCTATATAGTTTTGCCTCTTCCTTGGAAAAGCGTCGAAACTTTAGAGATTTATTTTAAACCATCTTTACCATTTTTTTATTTATTTGTTTATAAAGTTGAAAAAATGTTTCAACTTATATAACAAAAATTTCAAAAACAAGTTCGATACAACCTAAAATATTCAAAATCTTAAATATATATAATTTCAGATACCAGTTAGCACTGTGAAGCATTAAAGGGTTGGTTTTAAGCGAACTCACTGAGAAAACAATCTTCAAAGAACCAAAGTTAATTTATTAAGTGACTGCAATTTTACCCTGATATATTTCACGGGCAAAGCCTAGGGAAAAACAACAAAGTAGACTACTTAATTTCCTTAGAATTCCGCGATTAACAAAATATATCAGCTAGGTTGGAAAATACCCCACCCTACGTCAAAGTTATAAAATGTGTAAAATAATTAAATAGTTCTATTAATATTACTGATTAATGGGTATAGAATACAATAGAAAAGGTTGTTTATATTAATGAGTAAAAGACTAATATTTATAGTAGTTTTTTTAGCGCTTAAATTACTGTAAAAACAAATTAAGATAAAGTTAGTTAAAAGCTGAAATATTCAGCAATAAAAATAAATTGCATATTTGCTAGCTATTAAAAAATATATAATTAATTACATTGATTTATTAATTTATTAAAGCTTTTTTTTACTGATCTTTTATTGATATAAAATTATTACAAAAAAAATTGCGAAACTCTACATACGGCTTAAAGAAATTTACAGAAAAATGGATGAATCAAAAATGGAAATTTACATTGTTGTTCTTAGATTAGATAAAATTTTAATATTTCAGAGTGTCTTGTTAAGAGTGCCGTATTTCGTCACATTCTCGAACTGGAATTTGAATTCTTTGTTGCTAGAGTGGAAGCGTCAGTTTTGGCCAATTCTTACTTGATTTGAAGCGCAAGCTTCTTACGATATCCAATACTTTTTCCAGGGCTAAACAGCCCAATGCACGAGTTGAATTTATTAACTGGGTCTTTGGGATTCATTTAGTTAAAAGTTAATTATTATACAAAATAATCTCTCATTTTATCCATTAATCACAATCCAGTCGAAATATTACCCAAGTTTCGTTGCTAAATCGACTCACAAAAAAGAAGACAAAGAGTTACCCTCGATCATGATTGAGCTTTACCAGGTATTTATTGTAAGGTTTATAAATTAATATATTAGCTTTGATTAATCTGATTTTTGATTTAGAATGCTTTCATTTTTACTTTGGGGTTGGATGGAAAGTTGTTTGTTTCTCTTTGTAAGGATTTTTCATTCTTACAAATAAGCTACATGTTTTTATTAGGAATAAATATTGTTTTAACTTGCAAAAAAATATTAAATGAAAAAAAGATTTATCTATTTTTAAGTGTTTACAAATCATTCATAATTTTGAATTTGTTTTACAGTTAAGTTGGCTCATTAATGTTCTTCAAAAATCTGATGTGTTTTATTCGGCTTTGGGTTGATGCATAAGGCTTATATTTTGTGAAAAGAGTTTATAAACTACTAGGCTTCTTTTTCGCTAAGAATTTAAGTGGCTTATTCAAAGCTGAGTTCTTATTCAATGGAGAAATCTTAATCAGTTTACTTCCAATTTTATTTTTAAAAGCAATATTTTTCAGAGTTTTCTGGGCATGTTATAATGTTCTATATTTTATCTAGAGCAAACAATTCCAAACCTATTTGGGCGCATAAGCTTTCTGCCTATGATTTGGCACCTTCAACTATTTGACCTGGCTCTAAGCTTTTATCCTAACTTTCTGTGTTCTCTAATACCGAACTCTCGATTACCTATTTCCCAGCAAAATANTCCTAACTTTCTGTGTTCTCTAATACCGAACTCTTGATTACCTATTTCCCAGCAAAATAGTCAGTTTCAAGTCTTTAAACTTTAACCAGCTGATAACTCAAATTTTTCAAAGCCTTATCTAAACGATTAAAGGTACAATTACATTCTAAAAACTAATCAACAACCCTTCCAAGTATACTATCAGTGTCAATTTTTAAAAAACATGTCTGATAAATGGTATATTATGTTGCTTTTATTTGAGAGTTGTAGGATTGACCATTTACCAAACTCTATTCAATCAACAGGAGAAAAATATCATGATTTTCTAATTCCTGTAGATGGGTTTGATTAAATTGACTTATTTCTTTGTAAATTTTCAAATTTTATTCAAAAATAAATTCTTAAAGAAGCTAGTATTCTTTTGAAAATCTTTATTCAACTGCTTTGTGGTTGATGCCTGGCAATAATACGTTAAATATTCTTACCTTTGTATTAAGCTTCAAGAATGACATAAAAACATGATTAAAGTGGCTTTTAGTATTCTACCCAAAAATCTATTTTTGTCATCGAAAGTGAATCATCTTAATGTTAAAAATACTTAACCAGATAAGACTGTGTACATAAAGAAAAAAGGAAAAACAGATATACAGAAGACCACATAGAGGAACCAATCAATTTAATAATTTCACAATGATTTTTAGCTCTTTTAATCAATAAACAACATATATTCATAAACAAAACAACATAAATTTAAAAATGATTTGAGTGATTGAATATTATTAAACAATAAATAAATTAAAAAAAGTAAATAAAAGCTAATAAAATAGATATCTTATCAAGCAATATAAACATCCACGAAAATTAATTGCTAGTATAAATTTAGTTAATTAATTAATTTTGCTTAAATAATTTTTATTTTATTGTGTTTTGTTTTGTTTTGTTGTGTATGTATTTTGAAACTATGTTAAACAATGTTAAAATATTATTTGATAAAATTCGTTAAATATTTTATATACAACCTCAGGTTTTTTTTTGAAGAATCATTCTTATCAAATAAACTTAGAAGGGTTTAGATTTTTATTCAATAAGAAAATGAGCTAAGATATAGACTATGATAAGGATGTCTCAAAATTTAAGAAGCTATGGGAAGATACAAACCATTAGTATACTCTTATTCCGAAGAATCTTCAAACCATAGAATAGTCTTTGAATAAACGGCCTAAATCAACAACAAACAAAAAGCCATCAACTAAATAAAGCTCCAACAAGAATAAGTATCATCCTGTTCAAAACAGCGGCAACAATAAAAAACATACAAAAAAAAATATCATTTCTACTACTTCTGTAACTAGAAACCCTAAACCATATTCTGATGAAGTTATCGAAGTTGTCACAAGGCCAAACAGCTTTTATAATACAGCAAATGATGAAACTTATCGCAATGATAAAAAGTTTGTACATTCTCAACTTCTCATGGATGGGGATGTAGGCGGCCAAAGTACCTTTGAAGAAATTTATCAGTTAAAAAAAAATATTGAAAACAAAGATCATTAGCTTGCTATGCTGAGAGTTTCTAATATCAGAAATGAAGATAGAATCAGATATCTAGAGAAAGAGGTAGAGTCTAAATGTCAGGTTATAGCTAATCTGAGAGAAAGAGAAAGAAAAATAGTGGGTCAGAACTGTGACTTAGCAAGCAAGGACTTTAATTTCGAATATGGAAAGGTTTAATATGAAAATTTCAAAAACGATTCAAGAAGGCTATTAAAGATGCTCAAATNTAATACAAAAGCTTCGCTCAGTTTGCACTGGATGATGATGGAGTTAGGTTTTTGCACAATGTAAACAAACATACAAAGTCAAAGCTCGATGTGAACAATCCTTCAAGCACAAGTTTACATTTTTGCACATGCAACAAAGCATTCATCCCTGAAAATGGATTTTGGGTTCCAGAAAAAGTGTATTCTTTTGGAAAAGAATTCGTCAAGAACAAAAAAGGATAATTAACCCAACCAGAACTTGAACTGCTCTTGTATGAGCTGAACAAAATATGGAGAGAAAGAGAGAAAAGAATCATAAACTCTTTGACAGCTTCAAAGGTTCATGAAGTCAAAAAGTACAAAAGAAAACTGGATAGCATGTCGAAATAAAATCGGTCAAGGAAAATAAATAGTGTAACTCAAAGATCAAATATGTAATAATGAATATGGATGATTGAATGGGATCAGGCTTGTTAATAAGCATGATTCATGAATTTTTATAAAATATTGATAAATTTTAGGCTTCTTTTAAATAAGGCATTATCATCATTTAAATAAATTTAACTAATACAACACAGTTATATAGATAGAAATTTAATGCTTATTGTTAGTTTTTTTAGTTATAAAAATATCTATTTTATCCTCCTTTCCTCCCTCTTGTTCGAGATTTCATCCTTGCTGTGTGATACTTTATTAAATGCCGACAATTTTTTTCTCTATTTAGTCACAGCATTTTTAAAATGGACCATCCAAATCCCAAAGCTCAAACACTGGAGCAAAGTTGGCATCAACCTTTTATCCCTTACTAATACTGTAGAGCTCTAAAAGCATAGAATCCATAACTTATTTTGGAAGGATAGAGTTTTTCTTATATCGACTGTCATTGTTGACATAGTTTCTCATCCATTGGGCTAAAGTGGCTCTTTTCCCAGATGTTGTCTTTTTCAAGAAGCTCTAGATAGAATTTGTTAGAGTTGTAACTTTTTAGCATATTTTGACGCACATAGGCAATCTTTCCATGAATAAGGAATATACTCCTTTGAATTCAAACTTTTAGCATCCAAAGAATATCTCATCAATGGTCATTTCTTAGATTTGAGGTGGCCCTTTATCGAACACATTGGTTCTGAAATAAAATTTTTCCGTTAAAAGAGCATTATTTTTGTGAGCCCTGTCAAAGTTTATTCTGAGTTTACTAATAGGAATATAGAAGTTGAACTAGCCTGTCTAGTGCAACACTCTTGTGATCAAATGAATCATTAGACTGTAGGCTGCGTTTTCATCAGGTGTAAGCTGAATCTCCATTGTTCTGAACTCAACTCGCCATCCGATATCGTCATCAATTGGAATCTTTAAACGTACTGAATTCCAATTTGTTCCATTTAACATTTCAAACAAAATGTTGTCCTTTTCTGACATTTTTGGAAATTCTTTATGGACTATCAAAATGTCTCTTTTCATGATGTTAGCAATGTGCTTGGCCAACATATCATCGATTTAAATATTCAATTATTCTGAGGCCTTCTTGATCTTTTGGATTTCTTATTCAGAAATATTAAGGTCGTAGTCGTTGTACTCAGGAAGATTGAATTTGCTGTTGTGAATGTATAAGTTTGTGCTTGAATATCTTGAATCTGGGATGTATCTTTTGTTTGTTGGATCTCTCTCCTATTATGGCCTGTCATCTACTGATCCTGAAATAATGTTCCATCTGACATCCCAATTTGAAACTTTTCCTTTATAAAAAGGAGTTCCAGCAGTTAAGGCCAAAAAGATGGGACTTAAAACATTCAGCTGATCATAGACATATCTTGCATGATCAAGACTCTTTGTTGAAAACGTACATTGCAGACAACTCAGACCCATGCCAAAGCACATAGCATCAAGATAGATCTAACCGTCATATGGCTAATCTGTGGCTCTGATCTCTTACATATTAGTATTTTATTCCATGAGCAGTGGCACTCGAATGTCAACCGTATGATTTCTTCTCAGCCTGATGTGCTTTGTCAAGGTGGGAAACCTCGGATGAGGGGCGATATGGTTGTCAGAGATGTACCTGCTTTGAGTTATTTCATTTATGAATTCCTTCTAATTTGCCTTATCCCTAACTCCCAAAAACGGAATTCCAGGAATGGTCAAAGGTATGCGCTTTCCCCCTTGTAAGACTTTATACTTGTGCCTGATGGACCTGACAATCTAATCAAGATTAAATCTGGTGCTGTAAGGATTTACCGGAGTCATTTCAAACATATATCCTCCATATTCATACATCAGTGGGAATCCAACATTTGCATATTACTCTGCCACATTTAGCATTGATAGTTGCAGAGACCTGTTCTAGTCGAATTCAAGGAAGCTGCCTTCAATCTCTTATCCCCATTTAATGTATTTGATATTGGTCGGTTTCTCCCATTGTCTATATTTCTCAAGAATGTGCAAGAACTGCCTAATGGCTATTCTTTTCAGACATTCCTGACATTTATTCGCTTCTTAAAAAGGCATTATTGGCCCCATTTCATTTAATAGTCCCATTATTTGTTGTTTGTAAAATATTTTTTCTGATGGTAATTTTGAAAATTAGAATAAATAACATAGCTGGCGTTTCAATGTTGATCGGGAAATGTTAAATTTTAGGATTTTAAAGCTAAATTTTTTTATCATGATCAGAATTAATAGTTGCTCACATATTTTATTAATATATAAAAATGTGACGATTCCAGTAATCCAGTAAAACATTGAAAACATTGAAAACATTGAAAATATATTTAAAGAATTAAATGAAAAGTTATTGCTATAAAATAATACTGGATCTTGGCTAAACAAAATCATTTCATCTTATGTGCGGTTGTGTTCGCTCACTGACTGACTCTTCCACTGTTTCTATCACTGTTTCGTCCACTTGTCCTGCTTGTTCTGCTGACTCTGCTCATTCTTGGTGTATCAGATTCCCACAAATCGAAAATTTATGCGAATGTTGGATCTTTCTTTGACCCGCTGCTGATTGAAAACAGTTCGAGAAGCATTTAGTCCATCACCTATTTTGGCAGAATGGAGTTTTTCTTGTATCGCTCATCATTATTGACAAAGTTTCTCATCCATTGGGCCAGGGTGAGTCTCTTTCCTGAAGTCTTTTCCTTCAGGAATCTTTCTATTGAGTCAAAAAGAATCTTGACTCTGGGGCTCATGTCCACGCACTAAGGTATTCTTTCCATGAACATTGGATAAATTCCTCTGAACTTGAATTTATCACAACCAAAGAATATTTCATCAATGGTCATTTCCTCGATTTGGGCTGGTCCCTTATCAAGTACATTAGTCCTGAAATAGAACTTCTCAGCCATCAAAGCATTGTTTTTATGGGCCCTTTCAAAGTTTATTCTCAACTTGCTGATTGGAATATAAAAATTGAGATCAGAAGTTTCATGTAGCACTCTAGTGATCAGATGAACCATAAGACTATAGGCCGCATTCTCATCAGGGGTAAGCTGTACCTCCATTGTTCTGAATTCAACTCTCCATCCAATGTCATCGTTGATTGGGATCTTCAGACGTACTGAGTTCCAGTTGGTTCCGTTTAACATTTCGAAAAGCAGATTTTCCTATTAGGACAAGTTGGGAAATTCTTCATGGACAATGAGAATATCTCTCTTCATGATGTTTGCAATGTGCTTTGCGAGATGATCATCAATTTAGATTTTCATCTATTCTGATGCTGTTTTTACCCTCTGAATTTCTTCTTCAGTTATCTTAAGGTCGAAATCGTTGTATTCTGGAAGATTTTATTCTCCATCGTGAATGTAGAGATTAGCACTTGAGTATCTTGAATCTGGAACATAGCTGGGGCTTTTTGGATCCCTTTCGCTTTGGCGCCTATCGTCACAAGTTCCTGAAATGATATTCCATCTTGCATCCCAATCTGCAACTTTTCCTTTGTGGAAGGGAATACCTGCTGTCAAAGCCAGGAAGATTGGGCTTAATACATTAAGTCGGTCATAAATCCATCTGGCATGGTCAAGACTCTTAGTAGAGAATGTACACTGAAGACAGCTCAAACCAAGTCCGAAGCATGTGGTGTCAAGGTGGATGAAACCATCATTGGGTTAACCAGTTGCTCGAATTTCCTCAATGCTTGTATTCTTGTCCATGAAAATGGGTACATTACAATTTAAGCTTTACTCCCTTCTGTTTCTGATACTCTTGGTCATAGTGATGAATCTTGGGTGAGGAGCTATATGGTCATCAGAGATATATAGACTTTGAGTAATCTAGTTTACGAATTCAGTTTCTTTAGATTTGTCTCGAACGCCCATGAAAGGGATTCCAGGAATGGTCAGTGGCATTCTACTCATGCCCTGAAGGATCTAGTACTTCTCCCGCATTGAACGGATGATCTCATCAAGGTTGAACCTTGTGCTGTAAGGGAAGCTGGGAGTCATTTCAAACATGAAACTTCCGTATTCGAACATAAGAGGGAAATCAAGCTCGGCATACTACTCAGACACATTGGTCATGGCGAGTTTAAGAGAGCCATCGTCATCGAACTCAAGGAAATGTCCTTCGATCTCTTCTCCCCATTTGATGGTTTCAATGTCGGCTGGTTTCACCCATTTTCTGTACTTATTTAAGACATTCAAAAATTGCCTTATGGCGACTCGCTTCAAATGAGGCTGACTTTTGGTGGTGTCTTAATAGGACATTACTGGCCCCATATCTTTTAGGATTCCCATTGTTCGTATCTTATTTTTAATAATTTAATTTTTTTTGAATTCAATGTATTTACTAAAAATTCATAACATCTTTGCATCAGATTCTATGAGGTGAGTAATCAGATACTTTTTCTTCTCACTTCCTTTTACTGAATCTAATATATCAAAAAATATCTGAAAAAATCATTTTTTGTTACAAAATGATATATTCAAATTTTGTCGATTTCTTTCACACTTCAAAATATAAATTAGAAGTTGCTCCAGGCAAATATTCTGAAATTTATTATTATTATACTTTTTGTCAATATCAACAACTTCATTAGCTTAGCTATTCTTACCAAAACGAAACGAAATGAGACTGGATGCATCTGTAACTATTTGTAAACTAAACCATCTAGTATTTACATTTCATCTCACAATAATAAATGAGAGTACTTACTGCAATAGAGCTTGGTATGAAGAATCATGAGTGGGTTCCTGTTTAGTTGATTGTGCGGCTTGCCAAGCTCAGAGGAGGAGAGGCCTTCAAAATTGTAAGGAAACTCCTTAAGAATAAATTCATTGTTCATNAATTGTTAGGAAGCTCCTTAAGAATAAATTCATTGTTCATACAGGCAAAAAATGTACTTTTCAGTGTAATATTTTCAGACGATGGCTACAAACTGGCATATTTAGGCTACGATTATCTCGCTTTACAGACTTTCATAAAGCGAGGCATTCTAAAAGATGTAATCTGCAAGATAGGCGTTGGCAAATAATCTGATATTTATAAGTGCATCACTCCTGATGGTGACTTTTGCGTGTTGAAGCTTACTCGCCTTGGCCGTACATCCTTCCGAACAATAAAAAAGAATCGATAGTACATTCAAAACCGAACAAATTATAATTGGCTGTACCTTTCTAGGCTTTCATCTGTTCGAGAGTTTCTGTTCATGCAGTTACTTCATGAAAATGGCTTTGAAACTCCTAAGCCTATCGACACAAACAGGCATGCAATTGTGATGTCCCTCGTAGAAGGCGGGCCATTATGTCATATACAGCTCATTTCAACTCAGGATTAAATCAGAACTATGTTCTAGTCTGCCATGAAGATGTTAGTCAAGTTTGCTGAGAACGGCCTTATTCACGGAGATTTCAACGAGTTCAATCTGATAACAAATGATGACTGTACTAAACTTACTGTAATAGATTTCCCTCAATGTATTTCTACCAAACATCCCAATGCTGAAGAATACTTTGATAGAGATGTTGAGTGTATTTACACTTATTTCGATAAGATGGCCGAACGAACAGCAAGTCGAAATAATTTGAACGAAAAAGAATAGGGCGACATGAGCAAAAAGAGCCAAAAACGATTAAACGTATAGGATTATCCAATGCCAACCTTAGGCTCGATCGTAGTCAAAAAGAGACTTGATCAGGAACTAAAAACCAAAGGACATATTACATTAACAGAAGAGAAACAACTTCATAATGTTTTTGAAGAAAATAAATTAAATGAAAAGTAATCTAAAGAAGAAGAAGATGAACTATAATCAAGTGATGATGATTAAGAAAATTAAGAAGAAAAAGAATAATAATAACTTTAAACAGAAAGAAAAACTTCTACTTAAATAATATAAGCTTAATTTTTAAGAAAATAATTTGAAAACCTTGATAATAATTCTTAACATAAAACTGAAGAAGGCTTTGTCTTTGGAAAACTATAAAATGGTAATTAACCTGCTGTAAAGTAAGCTTATGATGAAGAGTTAGAAAATTTAATGAAAGAACTTGATCATAATAATTTGAAATCTGAGTTTA
>VOMN01035662.1:0-18040 GCA_014899125.1 Orchestia grillus
AAAAATTATAATGATTAATTCCATTATATCTTATGGAAATTCCTCTAAGTGCTCATGGTGTGCTACAATTGGATAATATCTCTCAACTCTGTTAGTAAAATTGATAAGCATGTCGGGGGTTATTTTGAGTATGGCACCATTGGCAATGGTAATCAGGCAATATAACATTTAGATTGTAGTCGTGCACATCCCAATTTGGAAGTTCTATCGAGACCTTCATGTTTTAATTTTAAGGCTGTAATTTTACTAACTGAAAAACCAAAAGGTATATACTTTGTATGTGACCGAGTTTGGAATAAACTATTTTTCTTTTTCTTTTCTTTTTCCTACATCCTTTGTTCAGTTACACCCGTTGTTTGCCGTCATAGTCAGTAGCGTGACGTAATAGCTTGATATTTGTTCACTTTGCCGGTTCACTAGGTCACTACTGCAAGGGATCTGTGTAATTACCGTCTTCTATAAGTCAGGGATGACCCGCAATTTAAATGAATGTGGTGTCGAAGTTAATTAAATGTACATTTAGTATTATGCTTTAGAAATCGTAGAATTTATTCAAGCTGACGAGTAGCTATAAATATAAAAATGTCGTAAATGTTTGAGAAATATATGCTTGTAATACGTATCTTGTAAATGTTGTGGCACTTGTACTGGTAAATCGTTTGAAATTGGTTGAATACTATTTTAACATCTTTAATTTTATTGCCATATGGTTTGCCTTTTTGCTCTTTAAGCAATATTTGACCTGAAAATGGACAAGCATATTTTAATATTTTTACTGGTACATCAATACATTAATTCTTTCAGGTTTAAACTGCATGAAAACTTTAGCTTAATTTATAAATTTGTTTTACAAGGAAAGTGTGGTGCCAAAAACTATACAAGTAGAGCCATATCATGTCTCTTGAAGTTTTCATCATAGATGTGTAGGAAAACTGAGCAATTTTGTTTATTAAATCGGTATTATTACTATCATCCTCGTATATTGAGATGTTAAAATGTTTAAATTTTTAGAAAATTTATTTCATGGTAATCTTTTTCTATTTTATTTGAATAAGTGTTTTAATACATCTTTCTTTTGTACTATTAAAATAAGTTCAAGTTGTATAGAATAATTTTTTGGAGATTGAAATTGTTGAGTTCCAGATTAATATAAAAAATAATGCTGAAGGTTCTTTCATCACTAGTGCGGTCATCTGCTGCTCTAAGGTAAATATGACTTTATTTTGAACATTTCAGGTCCAAGAAGGTTAAAGTAGGCTGTTGAATGGAATACACTTGGATAAAATGAATAGTTATCACTTCTGTAGTAGAAAAAGAGATATATAATACCAAGTGAACACTACTGTGTGATATTGTGCACTACTTTATTAATAAGAAGTATAATTGTAATTGCTAGGTTTGTATTTGTTTATATTTATTCCTATATTTTAAGGCAATATTATATTATTGTAGCAACTGTTTTTTTTATTTATGTATCAGTAGATACTAAAATGATCCTAAGCAATGGCATAGTAGTCTGAGAGCAACCATTGATGTGTCCAATATGCTCATGTGTTTATAGAAATAGTTTACAGAAATGGTCTTGGCAACATTCAAAAATATATTGGTTTCTCATTCTACTTGTCTTTCAAAAATAGTAATTTAAAAAATAAGGCCAATTTTTACATTACAAACTTCAATATCAAAATTCTAGTAATAGTTTATAATTTTTTGCATTATAAAATAATAGCTATCAATGGTTAATCAAGACTAAGTTAGATCAGGATAAGTTAGGTTAGAATAAATTGTTTTATATATAAATATGGGAGTACAATTGCAGCAGAGAAAAGTAGCCAAAAAAATCATCAATAACAGTATGCGTTAATTTGTGCTGTCATGTTCCTATTCTGGTAAAACTGATAAAAGTGCTCTAGAAAATTCAAATGCAAAATATTCCTCTGGGGGGAATTCTAATGTAAAAATTAATCAAAACTAAAATGTTCTCAATATGTTGAAATCTTGAGCTAGCTATATGATCCATTTTTTTGAAAAAAATTTCTTGTCAGAAGAAAAATACATTCAAGTTGCAGTTCATCACTGTAGAATATTGTCCCTTTTGACTATCTAAAAAATGTATTAATTTTGAAGTATTTACCTCTCAAGATATTGTGAAATATTAATTTGCTTCCCAAAATATCACCCAATAAAAATAATTTTGGATTTACATTTGCTCTTGTATGTATTTTGATATCTGTAGACCTTATAGTAAAGTGTAGCAAAATCTATTAATGTATTTCTAGTCAAGTAAAGCTTGAAATACTTACAGGACCCCAAGCCATGCTGCGGTGCTGGCATCTCGCAACTATGCCATTTATTCCCCAGACAAATACTTGGATCCTTTCATTGAGCGTGATCAGCTAGACGATGCCATGAGTAATGAAGAAATCTTGGAGCAGCTCCAGTTCCAACAAGTTAGACCTGCTGATCAAAATAAATCTTGGAGCTTCTTTAATCATCCCAGAGTATCGTGAGTATTCTCAAAGTGTGCTACAGTGTCAGTTTGCTGTTATGGTGACTAATTTATACAATATCATTTGTTAGTTTTTGATCCAGTGCCTAAAAATGAGCAGGTACAATTTTTAAGGAGTACTTCAATGGTTAGCCCTTATTCAAAATTAATGTGGTAAAAAATATGACAATATGAATTAATTTTTTCTCATTAAGATACGCCTTCAATATTTTGCACTAATTATGCTATTTAAAATGTATACCTCTCTATAACTCGTATACTTATATTGTGGAATAAAATTTGTCGCTAGTATTGTGTGATGTTTTTCAGTTACTGGCATTTAAGATACAGATTTTGGTAGGTTCTAAAACTATCTTTATTTTCTGGTATTTCTGTCAGTTCAGGAACTGAAAAAACTTACTAACTTCATGGTCAAACAGCATAATTGTACTTATCGAACTAAAAAACTTCTTGTAAAATAAAAAGCATATTTTGTCTATATGCATCATATAAGCTGGCAAATATGGTAGTTAAAATCTTATTAATGCATTCTCTTAAATTTTCTTCCATGTTTGCAGACGCCTGCTCAACTATGTTATGAAGTACGGGAACAAAGTTTTAGCCCGACAACTGGTTGAGGAGGTTAGTCAGTAGATATTATAAAAATATCTTGTATATCTTTAAAGAGTAGAAATTTAATTAGTTGCTTACATTAATTCATTTGTCAGTCGAAATTCTCATTGATACCTTATAGTTATCAGTTATTAGTATTCTCATTAGTTTCTTGATGTCGACTGACTTGGTATTCCAGGTTATGCTATGAGGATTTGCTTGCATTGTTGTATCCTAAAGAATATCCTCTTGTTGTTACTCATATTGAATTGGTGCCTGATTGAGAGCCATGATGCAGGAAAAGGTACATGACATCTAACTAGTCATTCAATTGGGAAACTGTTGAGGCATTTCTTGCAATAACTATTGGAGCATTTTGCCAAACAAGGTAATGGACTTAGCAGCATACAGGAATGGAGAGATAATCAGAAATAACAAGTCAGTCAAACGTGAAGTATTCATCTGTAAATGATGAAATGAAATGATGTGGTAATATTTTAGCAGCTTTTCTAATTTGATGCTGTGTTTGTGGGAGATGCTAAAATTTTTGTTCATAAAAGTTGGTGTGTCTTCAATATTGGTAGATGTTCATTGTGGAACTATTTAAGGGAACAAGCATAATTTCTTTCACCTCAGAGGGTATGGTCAGTATAATGGCTTTACGAAATGTTTGACAGTCACTTCCTCTATTTTCAGTGTGTTTTAATTTCAAGTAGTTGTTTTCTATCATTCATGTGCCTTAATGCAGTACTTTTAGGTAACAAGACCATGCTCAAATTACCTATAATACTGCATCTCACACACCCACTTGTGATGATGGCAGATCTAATTCAAAGCTTCTTTTCCCCTATACTGCCATGTATGTTGCTGTATTTTATGTCACCATTGTGGAACTTCTTAGACCATCTCAGCCTTGCTCTTAAAGTTTGTATTCTGTGTGGAAATAGGGTGCAATCTACTTCATTGGCCTGTGATTTGGTTTCAGTCTTTTCCAGTGAGTTTTAAGTGTCAAAAACTATTAAGTGTAAATTAGAGTGACATTTAATAGTTGTAGTTTATTGTTGACATGCCGATTTGAATGTGTGTGAAGCTTTTTGTCTTAGAGCACTTTCTTTAGTTAGTAATGAGCAAACTTGACTTCAATATTTCATTTAAATTTACTTCTGTTGCCTTCCAAGAGCTATAGTAAGTTGTTTAAATATTGTTATTTTATGTAGTAATTAATTATGACAAATTTATTTTACATGAATTAAATATGTTTCAAAAATATATAAGTTTTAGGAAATATTGAAATGAAAAAGTTGTCAATGATACAGCAGTTTTTTTAGAAAGGTAATCTTTTTTGATAAATTGGTATGGATAATAGACAATCTAATCCAAGATGGCTCAAAATTCTGGAGTTGGAAATCCAACTGAGTGAAGGAAATATTTTGATTCAACTTTGGGCATAATAGGAACATCTTAGTAAATGAAGTGTTTACTTCAAATGAAAACAAACTAAATGATTGAGATTAAGTTACCAGGGAAAGGTAATCGAAGTCTTCCAAGAAGTGCGCATTTATCTTGTATACATATATAGCTATCTAAGCCCTATGCTGAAATTGAATTGGTGCTACCTGGTAGCATCCTAGACGCAGCAGCGCCTTCAGCACATCAGATACAACTTTTCAAATTTGAACACCTCTCACGTTGTTGTCATTTGAGCAGGCATTCACGCAAATAAAGCATAAACAGCTGCGAGCGTACCACGCCGCCCAGTCTGATGAAGAAAGAAGTAACATTGTGTGTGATCCCCTCACCATCTATCTGGGAGCCGTCGAGAACTGTCGACCTTTCTTGGACCTCATGCCAATCAAGAGAGGAGGCGTTACGTATCAGGTATGCACTCCTGTCGTATTCTTAGGGCTTGGCCTTTCTTCCTTAACTGGGCTAAATGTCAAGGTTTAACAGTATTCTTCTTTTGTGTGTAACTTTCAAGGCACACTGCCATGAATTTTAAATTTATTATTAGTTAATCATCTATTTTTCCTTTTTTTCCTTTTTTAAAATATATTTTCCCCTAGGATAATAGATAGAAGTTATTGTATGTCAAATTTACTTTCATTCTACTTGTAAGTATACATATATGTACGGGAGTCTTTCTTTCATACTAGGTGTTAATTTTGAAATTTTGAAGATGGGTTTCTTATTTCTCAGTTAAGTTTTAGAAAAGGAATTTTATATTGATATTCATTTGGTAAGCTGGACTTCATACTGACATCATGAGTGCTTAAATCGATTTTTTATTGCATTCCATTCTTTCCTAATTTATTTATTGAACATTTGTTCTAGTGCTGCAGCACATTGGAAGCATGTCATTCCATTACGTGCGGTAATAGAGAATGTGCCTGTACTGCTGGCTTGACCAGGTTGTGTCGTTTTATGCGAGACCTAAACGATGCGTCATGGGCGCGGGCAGGAATGTCTCGGTAGTAATTCAATAAGTGTTCTTGGGCTGTTATATTATGCTTATTAAACAGATGCTGTCAACTCCGGGAAAAAAAGTCAGTGCCTATAAAAAATATTAGATGTTCATTGTTGTGCTGGGCTCCATGGTATATTAGTGAGCGTGATGGCCTCACTGCCGAAAGGACCAGGGTTCAAGCCTCGGCTCAGGTGGGGCTTTTCACGTGACCACGGAGTACTTCCCTTGGAAAAGGAAGTTTAAACCACACATTCCTCACCACACCAGTAGTTGTAAGACATTTATAACCCAACGGTAAAGCGTGTTGGAATAAATGAGGGTTCTTTTTTAAGGTTCTTTGTGATATTTAAGGGAACAAATCCAATTTTTTTCACACTTAGAAGGTATTGCCAGTATCATGGCTTTAAGAAATGTTGTCAGTTTTTGAATTGTTACCGAGTAACGTGGAGTCAGTTTATATCGTATTTGAATGCAGTAATTACATTAGTTGTAAATATGCCCGACAAAAGTAAGCAGCATAAATTATGCAGTCATGATAGATGTATCCAGAAACTTTATTTAACTGAGAGTTTTGTTCCGATCATTTTATGAATCTAACGATACAATAAAAAATATGTGCGCTAATCTTTGAAAGATATTGACTAGGTAACGAGTGGAGCGATCACTGAGATAATGTGGTGCGTGATGAGACTCTCATTCCTTAGTGCAACACATTTGGCCGCGCTGGAACAGTTAGATGAAAGTGACTGCGTCTCTTCTAATTACTCCTTGATATCTGAAAGGCCTGTACTTTGAGGACACATCCTGTTTTTGATGCTCATTTCAAGAAATTTTGTGTTCGCATACGAGTTGAAAGTATTGTATAATCATCATTTGTACCATATACTGGTATGCAATATCAGTACCGAGATCTACTCTTTAGACACCAGATGATGAGCACAACTAATCCCCTGATTGATATTTGCCTCTTTTCTAACTTACGAGGCAGTGACTAGCCACGAGTATAAAAACATTGTATTGAGGGTTTTTTTTAAATTAGCTTTGTATTTCAATTGAATGAAGGATGGTAAATGATCTATCATTTGATCGATAGGAATTTACTATAATTTATTGCGATATTTCTGTATGTGACATCATCCCCTATGACGAACTGTTTGTGAGTATACTATAAACTATAATAGATTAAACATGGCAACAGGAACGCGCCAAGTGGTCCATTTTTGCCAAACTACTTGAGTCCCGTCAGACTACGAACTGAACATTTTATGATTACAATACATCATATGCACCATAGGTACTATGAGTAGGCTGCAACCTTGCTCTCACAAGTCACAACTAACAGCGTCTGTCCTCGTCAGGTCCCTGTGCCCATGACTGAGCAGCACGGCTACTTCGTAGCGACCCGCTGGCTGGTGCACGCTGGCCGAGACCGACCGCACCGCAGTGTCCATTTCCCAGAGAACTTCGCTAACGAGCTCATCGATGCCTTCTATGGCAGGGTAAGGCATTGCAATCCTAACAGGGGCGGACTTCGTTCTTCACGAGGGTCGGTGTGTAATGTGGAGAGGGTGAGGTTTAGGTGCAATCGTAACTAAGGGAGGACGTGGTTCCCCACAATGTTTCATTGTGCTGTGAAGCGGGCGAGGCATCGCGGTACTCTTGTGGTGTGCAGATAGTTTTGCAACTTATCTGTATTATTCTAATAAGGGTGAGATTTAGGCTGAGTTTTTCTTATATTTGCCGAGAGTCCACGTAAGAGGAGGGCAATTGATACAGGTTAAAATTCAAATGACTTCTTGTTTTTCAGTTATTTAAAATTATTTTTTGTTTCATTTATTTCAAATTCCTGAGTTAACGATTCGATCACTTCAACTTTTTCAAGCATCAAATGAGATCATGAAATTGGATTCCGCAACGAGCGGTTTTCTAAATAATTTGTTTAGCTTTACATGGGCCATGATCATCATTCGATTCGAGAAAAATATGTCCTAACTACACGTTGGTCTGACTGCCGAGTGCACATCAGCGACAACAAACAGTTTTGACCGCGAATACTTGTCTCAAGAGAATGAAGCTACATAAATTTAGTTTTTGTCTTCATTACTAACAAATTTATTCATTTGAAATCGACCATATCTCGTCGTCTGTTTTGTTGTAGACTTGAAAGCACCATTTTCGTTCGTGAGCTTCTTATTAAGAACAGCTGAGGATCCGTTGCTCTCAATTTTGTACGCAAGGGACCATGTTTGACGAGGTTGGTGTCTCGTTAAAACTGTGTATTATGTATGAACTTCCTTATTTGTCTTGATGTATCTTAATGGTGTGAGTTATGCGATCCTTTATGAACAAAAGTTTTGCATTTGATGAAATGAAGCAGGAAAAGGTATGTTTTCATTCTGGAGTATGTTTTGTTCTGCTATGCCGGAAGGCATGGATAATAGATTAAGGAATTATGTTTGTCCTGAGTAGTTGGTTTCTCAGTTCGAAGGTGGAGTAGCAGTGGCTGTAGGCAAAGTTGGTTTTTATGCAAGAATTGAATGTTTAGGGATTTTGGCGTGCGTGCTAGTGCTGGTTGACGTGGCTGCTACTGTTTATTATGTTAAGGTCAATGAAGATTAACTCTGGATAGTAAACCTGAATCTAAGGTTACGTGGAAGAAAGACTCGTCTTAAATCAATGGGGATAAAAATGGAAGGTAAACTACGGGGCAAGAGTAGGTAGGTAGGTAGGTGGGATGTGTTAGAAAATCAGCCGTGACGCAGTTGGCTAATAAATTTGAACAATTGAAGCGGTATATAATTCGCTTTGTGAAGTGAATGAGTTGTGGTAATTAATGAGGTAGCGAGAACAAGTCAAATGGTGGTGAAAGAATGTCGAGCAAGCAGGAAAAGTTCTTGCAACAGGAATGGTTCTCGCTAAGTTGTCTAATGCGTGAAAAGAGGGGTACAACTTTGTGGAAGCTCGTGACAGAAGGGGAAATAGAAAGTTGGCTATTATAAATGTAAGAGTAAAATTTTGAGGCCTACGATATTATAGCTATATCATGATCCTAATTCAAGTTTTGTGTGAGCAGGGCCGCGTGGTGCAGCAGAAACTCGACCTACACAAGCAGTGCGAGACGAACAGGGCCTACGCCCACTACAGGCAGCAATAAGTCTCGTCACGACGAAAGAAGAATACAAAACCTCCATATAAATACACACTAAACTCGTAATAAAGGTGCAACGAGAAGGAAGTGGTTTTGTACATCGTTATCCTTTCTCTTTCAGTACAGCCGAGGAAGGAAGAGAAACTTGAACACATGGTGTGGCTGTATTTTCTTCGTATAACGTTCTTCATATGCATCTGTATTTTTGCGTCACAAGTTCCACTCAGCAGAATGTCAACGCATGTTACAGTCACGGTACAGTGACGAACGCAACTGGAGCTCTGAATTCAAAACGGTACAGTTCCCGCTCTTTTTGACGCAGGACGCTGGAGCTACGTTTGTCCCACTAGGAATACGTGACCTAGCCCCGCACGAGATAACTGACGACTATAAATGGGAAGATCAGGGTTTTTAAAGGCGTTCGTTGCACAAACATTGTAGAGATCAGCTGCTGGTACACATAAGTTACCGAATAATTCAAGTTCTGTTTATTATAACATTCAACTTCGTATCAAAACGACGTTTTTTAGCAAGTACGCGAAAAATTTCCCAAACTTCAGCTGAACTTTGCTCGAAAAGAATGAACAAAAATGAGCTCTCGAGAAATCTGTTAGGATTCTACCTATTCAATGAATGTGACTCACAAATTATTGACCGTTCCGTACACAAACTGCAATTTTGTTTAACGATCATGGATTTCGTTCAAAATTGTAAAACTCGTCCATCCCACCGGCATGATCAAAGTATCCCTATACGCTAATGCAAAATTCCATACAAACTATGCTTAATTAAGATTCCGAATTTTTAAACCAAGAGTTTTATCGCAATATTCAGAAAAATGTTTTCAACGAGGAAACAATTATTTTCTCTCCTCACACCTAGAAAGAGGAAATGAATCTTGTGGAAACTGTAATTAAATATGCGAGCACCTCCGACAAATCCTAAACTTTTCATGAGCAACAGGCTTCATAAATTGCCAAAGACGGGGGCCAGTTTTAGGCCCTGGCAGAGAATCAGCCGTTAGCTGTCGGGATCTGACGTGACACGTAACTCCCTACTACTAATACATTGACGAGAAACCTGGTACGTAGTGAAGAAGTGATTTCGATACCGAGCATAGTTCATTTCCATGTTATTGCAAGCTAGCCTTTGCATTGGTTCAACCGGCTAGAAGGCGTGAGCTGAAGGTCACACAAACACTAAAGTAGAAAAAATCAAATGTTACGACTAGTTGGTTTACATGAGGTCCTCCATCTCACGCATGAACTGAGAGTAGGCGTCGTCCTTCGTTGGCTTCTTATCAATTTCTTCAGCACGCCCTCGGATTTCTTTGGGATCTGCAAAAAAATATATAAGATACCTATGAAAATACTAGCAGAGATATTTAAATGCAGGCTATTTCCTTAGTTCGTACGCATTAGAATTTACAGATCCCAACTACAGTATTGCCGGGGTTTAGTCCTACAGAGAAAAAGCCGATTTGTTACAAACACCTGTAAATGCTAGTTCAAGCAGCCATGCTACTAGGTATAGAAGGGTTGGTCTCAGAAAACACAGTTTCTCTTAAATGAAGTTAATTTAAAGTAAATGTTGCTTCTGTAACCTGAAGAGAAAATCGCTGGGTGAGTGAAAAATCGACAACGAAACTCACCAGTGGCGGTCTTAGGGGCTTTCTTTTTGTCTTCCCTCTTGACCCTGAGCACGGTGGGCTGGAAGCGCGTAACGTCCGCACTGAGACTCCTGATCTGGGGCCGTGCCTGGATGGTGGCGGTAGCCGCGGACGCGGTCGTGCGGTTAGAGCGAGGGACTAGCTGCGGTGCTGCGGTCAGGACGTTGGGAGCAGCGCCGGTCACAGCTGGAGCAGGGACTGCAGAGGGAGGCGGGGCACGCGGCAGCAGGCTAGGAGGTCTCACGGGGGGAGGAAGACGAACGTTAGGCAGACGAGGAAGGCCTTGTTGTAGAAAAGTCCCCAAGTTTTGAGGAGGAGGACCGGGAGGTAGTCGCACCCTCAATGGGGGCGGAGGGAGCATCGTGGGGCGAGGACCAGGAGGCCTGAATGGCAATAGTGAGGGTGGGGGGGCAGTTGGGAGAACTCCTACAGGAGGGGGAGCAACATTGAAGGGCGCTGGCACCATAGTTGGAGGCCTGACAGCTGCGTCTGGCAGACCTAAAGGCGGAGGCACAGCAGTAGGTACGGCAGGCTTTATTGCTTGTGGTGTGTCGCTCATAGGAAGATCATCTGGCCGAATTTCAGGTTTTTTAGGAGGCTTTTCATCATCATTGAGGTTTCTGAGTCGCTCCCTAAGACCTGCTTCTTTATCAGCTTCCCTTTCTTGCATTAAAACTTCAGTTTCCCTAACAAACTGATCCACATCTTGACCAGAGAGTTTGAGCAACTTGGCTTGTAAGCTGGTCAACCCTTGAGACTTATTAGGTCGTGACGACTCAGAGTTGCGATTGTGATCCTCTTCATTAGATTTATCGTCAGATTTTTCATCGTTTTTATCCTTAGCATCTGTATTTTTTTCCCCTTCATTGTCATCTTCAAAACGAATTTTTCTGCGCTTATGAGGGGCCTCTGTACCAGGTGCGACATCGTCATCCTCAATGTAATCCGCGTCTTCATCATCGTCGAAATCTGATATTTCGTCCGGAAGCGTTGGAGGACAACCAGGGGGCACTTTGATGGCAGGGGGCAGGTCCATGGGAGGAGCAGGTTTCTTTAATATACTCTGAGGGAGCGGCTCTGCGGAAGGTACTAAGATATCCATGGGAGCAGGAGGAGGAAGTTCGATACCGTCGTAGGGATCTGGCTGGGGTAAGGGGGGCATGTCCAGATTGGGCAGGGGGATCTCGTCCACCGTGACTGCCTGGGCGTGTTTTACAGCCTCGTAATATTCCAGCAAAGCTTCTCTTTTCTTCTCATACTCAGCGACCATGCGGCGAATTTCAACCCAATATTCAGGATTTTCTTTCTCATAAAGCTTCATCACTCTGTCCAACGTCTCCCGCAGCTTCTTTCTTTTGTCACTCAGTACTTTTTCACTCAATGATGGGGGGATTTCCACGTTGTACTCTGTACGAAAAAAAATTACCCCATTTAGTTACTTAAAAATTCGATAGCATTAAACAAATGAAGAACTATCATAATTGATGGAAAATTGCTCCTTTAAAGATAATGCAAGTCTTAAAAATAACAAATACAAAAATTTGTATGCATGAAATCCTATTCCATTAGAAATCTGATGGATTACACAGCATGAGTATATCATTGTATTAGAATGCATGAAACACCTTCCGTGCAAGTGACAAAACAAATATTCTGTCACTATTAATGAGAACCTTAAGACTCCATATCTACTAAAAATATAATTAAATTTCTATCATACATAATTGATAAACTAGAGACATATTCTTTTTATGAACTTGAAATTCAGCAAATAAAATTAAACATTTCCGAGTTTTTCAACCAACAATGCAGCCAAGAGAAAAAGCATAATTTCTTGATTCCAATTATTGATGCGTGAGCTAAATATACAGAGGAAAGTTATTGTAACTCTCAAGCTATAGGAACTCTACAAATGAACAAATTTATAGTGGTTCACTCGGAGTTGATATCCTTTAAGAACCCACTAATTCGAAGTAAACAGAGATCTGCAGCATCCCAATACGAACAAACATGGTACCCAAAACGCAAATGACAAACTGTGAGAGCAATAAAAACAAGACAAGAGTAAATAGAGAGTGACTCGCTTCTCAATGCACAGCCTCCTAACACATACAGTGCTTGACAAAAGTTACCCGAGTGCGTTGTGCACCATTATTTTCCTTAATTTTATGGGCAGTAATATGAGCACGCTTTTTTAGGCGTCTTTATTAGCGTTATCAACACACCTAGAGGTCGTACAAGGTCTACCAGATCACTTCTTCTGAGTTGGCATGGCTTCACACCCTGCCTCCCACTACTGAGCACCAGAACACCTCACATCACCATCACTTATTTCAAGATAGTTGCCTTCATTTCATTCATTCCCTTACTGACAAGCTCAAGATAAATAGTTTGGGCAATAGTTTAACAAGATAACTACCTTAGATTCTCTATAATAAAGGGCCACGAAAATTTTCAAAGTACAAAAACCCAGTCGCAAAATGGCATTGATCAAGAAAACAAAACGACACAATCCCTTCACAACTGCAGCTAAAACGACACTGAGCTAGTGTTTGGCTGGCACAGTTGGCAATTGGGGGATGAAGCAACAATATATGCAGCCATCAAAAAGTTCTAACCAAATTAAATCACCCTCATCCACACAATTATTTATTAGACATAAGTTTAGTCCACATTCGCTCATCCGGAGTGAGCTTTTATCAAGTATTGCAAGTTCGATCTGCTAAATCAAGTACTGTCTCAACTCCTTAGCATTTGGTGAGAGGTTCTATAACCTGCACCAAAGTAAAACGCAAAATTCAGCCAAGAAGTTAGAGTAAAAACCATAAATGCACAACCAATTAGTGTCAAATAAAGCATTCCAGCATGTCCAAGAATTGAACTATTACAGCTCATCATAAGTAGACTAGGGTAGTATATTTAATTGAATCAAATGAATAGAAACTTATTCTGTAATATTTCTAGCAATAAGGGATAACTAAGTGATTTTGTAGATTTTAGAACAATTTGATTATCCACTTTTGGGTTGAAGAAATTGGTCAAGTTAATTGTATGCATGAATTTAATCAATGGATGTACATTAGATCCAGCAGCACTAAAACATACAATGCAATACACAATGTCAAAACCATTCAAATAAAAAATTAGTCTTCAAAAAATAAATTATTCAGATCCATCCTAGTTCAAAACATAAAGGTATTTGGTATACAGTACACTCATAGAAAAATATACCTAATAAGTGTAAAAGTCTAACCCAAAAGAAATATTTACTAACCCATTTGATCCATTTTTTCCATTTCTATTATGAGTTGAGTTGGATCTTTGCCTTTGAGTACAGCAGTCCGCACAGCCATGCGCTGCCTCTTGTTCTTCTTCAGCTCTTTTTTGCGGGCTTCTTTTCCTGAAAAACAAAATGATGCATCAGTTCAGTATGCAAATTTGGAGGTAGGAGACACTGACAACATGTCAAATTATGAACTGCTTCTGTTTTATATAAATAGTAGCAAGAAGCATACATACAATCTAAACATTTTGTCTTGCTAAATGGTGCATAATAGGTAGATAACCAGTCAAAAATGACACAGGGTCTTTCAAAGATCACATCATAATAAAGAAATTATATGAAAAAATAAAAATGCAGAAACTAAGCAAACATCTTTATTAAATTACTACCTAGAAACAAATCAAATTGAACTGAAGTTTTCTTATAGAATGAGATTCTCTAGTTAAAGCCAGTGTACCTGTGGCAGGTTAGTTAGTTTAAAGCACCATAGCTACACCAAAGGCAATCTCAAAAGAGTAAAAAGAAGGAACCATTCTGCATGAACTTTAAAAAATGTGGCATCTATACACAGGTGTGATTCCACACATGATTCCCTGCACAAAGAAACCATTTGTGGTAGGTTGTATAGAGAAATTATTCAAAAAGATATCATACCTTCCAGGAACACTAAGGAGACATGTGAAAGATTCCAAATAGTAATTCATTCTGAGAAGCAATCTACTCACTAGGTAAAACAAAAAATTCACATACTTAACATTTCATACATTGCAAATATTTTTCAATGTATTATAAGCACAAAACAATATTCATTTCAAAAAATGCATTCCAATAAACTAACTCCTTCAGGCTTATACTGAAACACAAATTTCATTTCATTCAGTACACCAGTATTTTAAACTGAAACAAAAGTACAATTTGTCAGAGCAAATTCATCAGTGGATATATACTTACTAAAAATAAGATACAATAAAATAAAGTAAATTCAGCAAAAACATTTCATTTTTATCCGTATACTTACTGGCCTGATCAGTGGGATTCATATATTTCCCACTTTTTGTGGTGTTGATGTTGCGACGACCCATTTTGAAGATGTGCTGTTAGTACCTGGAAAATAAATAGAAAGGGTTGTTACTATGAAGAATAGAACAATTGCCCAAGTGCAACTTATCCAAGATACTTAGTTTCAGGGACTAAATGAACCCATAACTATTACTTTTCTTATGAACAGAAAATTGCTCTCCAAAACTGAAATGCCTGCATTTAATACTTCAGAAGCTCATATTGAACTGATGAGGTCACACAAATATTTACAGAATTTTGGCTGGGCAAATCACATTTAAATCCAGGCCAAATAACTCCAAAACTATAACACTTTATATTTGTAAATTTCAATTGCAATAAATCTTTGTCATTCAGTCTTATAATGTACTAATTTGTTCAAAAAGTTACAATGATTTTGAGAAAAAAATTCGCTTTAGTTACACCTATATTGAAATTCATTATTAAAAAATATTTCAAGATATAACTGACTTTTCCCCTCACATACAATAAATAAGTAGATAAGTATACAATAACAGCAACACTCCTACACTTGACCCTTATATTTCCATACTAAATTGTGCAGGTACCAAAAAACATGAGCATTGGCTGGACTTGTTTACACAACACATTGCTGCCATTTATTGAGTAAATTTTGTAGTACCCAACACAGGCCTTTCATTTGTTGGTAAACAAATCCAAACAGCAGAGGTTTAGAAATATTAAGGTTAAATGTATGTTTAGAGCAAGAATTGTTAATATTAACAAGGGTCAACATTTTCTGGCTATTATGCACTTATTACTATGCTTACTTTACAATTTAATATTTAAAAGAAAATGTATAACACATTAAGTTGCATCTACACTATCAAACTCTTTGTCAATTATGAACACACTAGAACACAAACAAAAACACAAACTTTTCTGAATTGTGTTCAGACTGTGCATTTGGCTGCATGAAATTGTACAAGTGCAGAATGGAACAATTTGGAACAATCAATATAAACAAACTAAACAGATCTTTGAATATGTGTATAGAGTTTATGTATTAGGGTTTTAATTTTATATCTTGGCAGTTGTAAGTGATGTAGGTATTATTTTTATATAAGTAATAGTTTTTACTAGCGTTCGTAAAATCTGAAACGGTTGATCTCCTAGCACTGCAATGCCGGTTGGTGGCCAACTACTATCAATGTAGCTGTCAGCTACGTTTCCAGCTAAATTGACTACTTTTAATTTAAATAGACTGATAAGATAATATTATACAATAATCAAACGGATAAATTACCAAAATAATAATTTCCTATCATATCAATAATTCAGTTGCACAATATATACATAAACAAGCAAGTGTTTGCCGTTTCTATAAAAAATTGTGTTCACAACAATATGGAAATCACAAACACACCAAAATCTGCAAGCTCAGTGTTTTTGTGTTTGCAGAGAGTTGACAAACACCAAATTTGGTCCAAAGATTGATAGTGTGGACTGGGCTTTACACAGCAACTCTTAGCAATTAATTAAATAAACCCAAAATCTTGAGCAAATTAAATCTCAGCTTCACAAAGCAGCAAAAGCTTATTCATAAAGCAGCAAAAGAGTTGAAACTATAAACAATCATGCTCACTTACTTATTTGAAGAATTAAAATCTGCACACAAGATGTTCAAACTAAATGAGCTCAATTCCACTTTTTCTTAAGCTATAATGAATGATAAACCCATATTTAGTATCTATCTTAATAATGATAAAAAACATAACAATCAATCATAATCTTCATTAAAAGTAAACAATTATTTGTTCTAATGTATCATTGAACTTAGAATATTAGAATTGAATATTATATTTTTAAGAGACTAGACCATCCATAACCAGTTAAATCACTATTATGAATTCCTGTTTAAGCATCTGATAATTTTTCTTTATTCACTAACAAATATCCAATCAAAAGAAAATAAAACAATGAACTATAATCATGACATGATAAAAAAATAATAATTTAACCACTGAGACATAGGTTTTCAATTTCTGTCCTATGTTAATGGAAGGTATGAATGGCTTTTAAAGAAAAAAATGATCAGAGTTTATTATTATATAAAAAAAATTAGATAAGTAGAGGCTCCATGGCTTACTGGTACCATGATACATTTACACTAGAAAGTTTGGGTTCACTTTCCAGCTGAACAAAAAGATTCTTATGGAACATGAGTTTCTTTTTCAAGGAAGTGTTTCCCTTGGAAATGAATGCTCAATCCGTGCATTCCTCACATCACTCACATATCAATAGTTGAAAGACATTGAAAATCCAACAACATAATGCAAATCTTGTGTTGAAATCAACAAAATTTTTAGAAATAACTTCTTTCTTACATGCCATACATTTGAATTTATTGATTAAATAATAGAAACACAATCAGATATGAAACTAGCAAATGATTACAAACTAAAAAATCAAAGTAAGTCACACTAAATTTTGTATACTAGTCCACATTAAATTGATGCTTAAAAGTAACTACTAAATGATGAATCTTTCCACAAATTTTATTTTTATTGTCAAAAAAATAGTAAACATTGAAAAAGTACTAGTTGGTAGACCCATTTAAATTTTCATTACCCAAGAATGCACAGACTACAAGTTTACTTTCCTATTTCGTCAAACTTAGGAGTTCAATGAATGCATCATGAACTTCATGTAAATTCACATAACTACCAATTGAACGGCCAAAAAAAGACACATTGAATTTAACCTTTTAAATGCAATTACCTAAATAAAACACTCTAAGCTTCTAGCTATCTTGACTTTAAATTGTTTGCGAAATTGATTCCGTAAAATTATTGACACAGCGCTGCTGTGCCTCAACTACAACAGTGCAAAGCAGCACAATTACTGTTAAAATTGGTTTGCTTCGGTAGCGAGTCTCTAACTCGGCTGCAAGGTGGCTAAAAAAGAACCCTTGAATCACAAAAATGTTCACGATTTTCATCCACGCTCAAAAAATGTTATGTTAGCAATAAAACCCGACATTTAAGCTTGTATTAAGTTATGTTTGTTTACTTATTAAACCTTTCAGTACTTATATACGCAGGCAAAACATAAATATTGAACTTAATATGGACAAAAGATCTTGTTCAATGAATCTAACCCATTTTTAAATTATTTTATAATAACTCCTATAGAAAAATAGAAAGCCATTACTTGACTTCATTTTTTGTGAAATTTTACTATTTTCCTATTTAGCATGTACAAATAAAATATTTGTGATTAAAAAAGTTGAAAACTGTAAACTGGTATCTATAAAAATAAAATTACGATCGAAGACAAAACTGTCTCAAGAACAT
>VOMN01035664.1:0-25427 GCA_014899125.1 Orchestia grillus
TAGTGCTGTGGTTGTGGTAGTGCTGTAGTTGTGGTAGTGCGCTGGTTTGGGATGCTGTACAGGTTTGGGTAATTCAAATGTTGGTCATTGAGGATACTGTTGGGTTTTGATATTTTAACACTTCTGGACATTATGTGGCTTTAGATTATTTGAATCGTTATTCTTAAGGACGTACTAGAAATCTGGGTTTTTTACTTTACATTTTTAAATACATTGTTGGGGTTTTCATGAATTATAATCGTGAGGAACAAAATTCTGAATTATTCAATTTTGTGCTGCAGTACAACATGGGAATAAGGAATTTTCATGTAATTATGCCATTGCTTACAACATGAGGCACGTAGAAACACTTGTGTGTGGTTGGGGGAGGGGGGGCAGAAGTGTGTAGAAGCCTTAGTATTGTTGTACATATCTCTCCCAGGCTGAGATTTATTTGAATTCCACTCAAATAATCCTTTATAAAACAAAAATATATTTTTTTGGATGGAAGGAAGTAGGGGAAATGAGCGCAGCAGTTGCACATTTCCGTTCCTATTGTGTAATAGGAACGTGGTATTCATAATTAGGGTACCGAGATTAAAGAAAAAAACACAGAAACTCTTGGCGGTTCATCAAAAAAACATATTTACGCTCCCATTACGCCAGGGGGACGAGCAGCAAGCGAAGGACAAATTCTCGGTTTGCTGTTGTTTTTTATTCGTTGGAATGGAAGGGAAATTTATGAACTGCGAGCGTCAGCCGTGCGGGCTGACTTGAGTAAATGTCAGCATCGATGTGGTGTCGTCAATGATTCTCCAACCTCCATGGAGTTTGTTAGTCTAGCCTTCATGGAGTTTGTTACTCAAGCCTCCATGGAGTTTGTTTCTCGAGTTTTTATAAGACTTGTTCCTCTATGAAACTGCTCAAAAATTCGCGATAGTAAAAGCAACAGCGAAGCACAAAAGCAGCCAAAGATTAAAGTTAGAAAGACAGAACTGAGGCGAGCGCAGCGTGAGGAAAGACAGTAAGGCAGATGAGATCACATTCCAGTAAGGAGAGCGGTCGGGGCTTTGACCTTTGCTCTGGAAAACAAGAAATTCGATCGGTCACCACAGGTGAGGCAGGGATGCCATATTTGCAGTGCACACGTCCAGCTGCAGCCTGTACTGGGGCACGGGTAACCCAGGATATTTCATGGGCTTGTTATCCATCACGTGTTCTCAGATGCAACAGCAGCATTAGAGCTCCTACTATATATAAATTCTTCTAAAAGGATAGTGACGCGGGAGAAAATAAGATACGTAAGTGCCAAAATAAGACAGAATTATGGCAACACTGCACAACATATAGGCTTCCACTCTATGTGTAACACCGGGTGCAGTGTACATACACTATACCGCACACGTCACACATATGTACATGTTAAAATTGTGACGAGAACTTACTGTCACAGTTACTGTGCGCCGACTGCCAAGTGGGGCCTTTCAAACCTCTAAGCAATCGCTGTGAACAGGGTTAGGTTAGTAAGGTTAGGTTAGTTAGGTTAGGTTAGTTAAGTTAGGTTAGTTAGGTTAGGTTAGTTAAGTTAGGTTAGTTAGGTTAGGTTAGTTAGGCTAGGTTAGTTAGGTTAGGTTAGTTAGGTTAGGTTAGTTAGGGTTGTCTATCGTATGCTATGGAGACTGACGACCCCAGAGGGCCCTGTTAAGTTACTTCAGCTTCCAGTTGGCTTTCGGAACTTGTGTCTTTCGTGCCCACTTTACTTCCTTCAATTCTGACACCTGTTTTTCGTTCTTTTCTTCCTCTTCATTCCTAAGTTGCGGTTTTTATGCACCGGTAAACGTGAGTGTGAACACATCGTGAGCAAAGATGCACCACCTCATCGTTTTCTGCAGTCCTTACTAAATGATCCCTTTTCGTTCGGTGTGACATATTGTGGCCCACTGACGCGCTGCAATCTATACCACCGCTACAAGGTTAAGTAGGTACTTGGCCCCATCATGACGAGTTACGTAACACTTGACGTAAAGCCAACGCTCAGTATCTTAAGCTGGGAGCTTTTCCATCACGTCAATCTCCGTCTTACGCACGCGCGTCGCCGACGTATTTTGTTATCGTTTTAAATTTCTTGAGCCGTCACACAGGAAATGAAGGTTGCTGCAAGAAGTATTTTACGAGCTCGAAAAGAAGAAGGTTTTTCATCACAATATTGATATTTTGAGTGAAATAAAAAAAACGTGAGCGAGAAAGGGATAGATGTTTTTTCTTCGATTAAAATTTTTATTCATTTACTAACAGCACATGAAAAACCTCATGTTTAATCTGTGCATAATTAATACTTTTCAGAGGAGTGTGATTATCACGAATCACTTCAATTGCTACACTGACAAACTGTGAATATTCATGTTGAGGAAGTGCCATAATTTCACGCTCCCTCAGCTGTGATCTGTCTTTCTAAAGTTTAAAGTTGGTAATGACGAGTAAAATTTCTGTCTTGCATACGATTTTTACAAAATTAATGTCTTGTCATTGTACACAAAAACTCGAGGCAATGCTTTGAAAGATATAAATTGTTGTGTTCATCTCCAATCGCAAAATTCTTGAACAACTTATTTCCCGTTTTTTAAATTGTTCAAATTAATCACATTTTTAAGATATCTTTATCCATATTGTAGAAACGCAGTTGACGTCTGTGCGTTCATCCGCAATTGAGGCTGTGATTCATTGTGCATGTGGCCAAGCAGGTCCAAAAAATCATAAAAAATGGCATTGAAACTTAGCGGAATTTCCACTGAAACTTAGCGCCATTTCATGCTGTAGATACGTTCTACTATATTGATGAACGGATGTGACGTGAAACCCTTTTCAACCCAAAAAAGGATGCGCCCAAGACTTTTTCATGTTTTTATAACTCGTGCGTTATTGGCATGAGAGCAAAATTTCTCCATTCGTGTATTTTCCTTTCTTACCCAGTGTTTCCCTCAACGATTAGGATAATTTCTACATATGAAGATTTTAATGTTCGTGCAAACAGTTGGGTAATTTTAACTTTACTACAACTTATATTCATCGCATTCGTAATACTTCATTGTCATTTACCACTTTTTCTACATCTACATTTAATAAAGTAATATTTATCGCATTGTGAATCTCAACATAGAATTCTAACCATTTTTCTCAGTTCTTGTTTGGTTTTCGCACATCATTTATGGGACATAAGAAGAAACTGTGAGTTATTTTAAATTTTCTATGGCTCGATACGGATAGTAATTTCGGTGGGTTCCGCCTTCCAGACTTCTCAACGCCGGAATTGCGGGGTAGCCTCTGGAATATATCTACTCTTCACAGTCGGCATAAAATTCTCTTCACGAATCTACGAAGCTAGGGCGCAGCGCTTCCTAGCACAATAGACATCGTCCTTTAGTGGTTGATAGAACAAAAAACATCGAAACACTCTCGTCACGAAATGACCATTTCCCTTTGTGCATGGAGTTGTTTTTATGGGTCTCCAAAACGATGAACACAGTATTTTGAAGAGCAATAAACATCGTCCTTGAGAGGTTGATAGAACAAGAAACATCAAAACACTCTCGTTAGGAAATGACCATTTCCCCGCATACGCGATGCACTGAGCACATTAGCGCAGTGGGGTGTGAGAGGCACACAGGGAGGGCGTGTGAGGCGTTTGTTTACTGAGGTCAGTGGAGGCCAAAGCTGCTACTTTTGCCTCGATCGATGCTGCTTCGAGGGTGTGCATACGATCCCAGACCGTGGGGGCACGCAAGCAACGTGACGTACTCAGCGAGCCGACGCCGCCGGTACGAGCACCTGCCGTGATCCTTGCGAGTTGTGGTCTGTTCACGGCACCGCTTGAGACCACCATCTCAGAATAGGTGTTTTATTTTCCTGTGTATGTTCTCCAACTGTAACGGGCTCTGGCTTTCACAGTACGAGCGTGGAGCTACTGTAGCATGGGTAGTCAGCGTCGTGCATGACCTAGTGAATAAGGAACCTTCAAAGATTTGATACAATACAGCTCTATTTAAAAATTTCAATAGCACATCGTGTTTAAACTTGAGAACGTGCACTTGCCGTGATCTTTGCGAGTTGTGGTCTGTTCAAGGCAGACATGTGGCGTGAAAGATGAGTAGACGTGAGCTTAAAATTGAATGAAGTGCCAACGCAGCCAAAGCTCATGAGAGAGAATCAAAAATGAAAAATAAATAAGGACGAATGTATTTTACGACCGATGAAGGATGTTCATAGTAACCGACAGTAATTGCAATGGTTAAGTGAGCTTGAAAATGAACAAAATCGACGGTTAGAGGTTTAACACAAACATATAAAAAAACTCTGTCATAAGTTGAAGTCAAGTGAAATCACTCGGTCGCGAGTCTCATTTAAAGTCCTACTGCTCACAAATTGTGCGACATTTAGCTGTCTGACAAATGAGCAGCGGAGTGCGAGGTCTGACGGAAGAGCATTTCCAAGAGAATGTTGGGTCAAATCATTGTATGGTACACGCACGTCCGCATCAACAGGATGATAAAATGATGTAACGGAAAAGCATTTCCAAGAGAATGTTGGGTCAAATCATTATATGGTACACCCACGTCTGCGTCAGCAGGATGATAAAATAATATAACTGTATAATCATACACAAATGAAATAAAGTATATTAAGTTTAACTATGAAGAAGATAGAAATACTATCCATGACAACCTTAGCTTCTCGTTCGAGAACACAACCTCACCCTCTGCAGAGTTGCAACACTTCAATTAACCCTGGAATGGTAATCTCTTGGTCCAAGTTCATAGGAAAAAATGGAAAAGTATACCATTAGGTTTGAGATACCGGAGGTTACCATTCCAGGTTTGAAATATGAACTTTAACTTTGGTCACAAACTTGAAGGCAGATATAATTAAAGTTTGTACAAAATTGCAGAGAGCATTGCGAATGGAAACATTTTCTACATGTTTTACGAATAGCCCATGTAAGAATTGCGAACAAATGTTACGGGCTTGGATTGCTGGAGCCTGATGTGATAACGAATTGAACTGCACATATATAAATACCTTCTCTAGTTCAATAATTTTCTTACGGAGAGCTTATTCAATGAATACTGTGTGGAATGCTCACAGCTGAGTAGTGAAAAACAATTCAGTGTAAAGCTCAGCTCATTCCGGTCTATGAACACGATTAGAAAAATTTCTGGAATTCATTTCCAAACAACATCAGAGAGAGTTTATTCAAGAATTGCACTGATAAAATCATTCTACCTAGGCGAGTGTGTACTGTGCCTTTTGATTGCGATACTGTATTGTTCATGATAAATGTACTGTCAAAACGAAAATATCATCGGTAAATAGGAAATATAGTACGAGAGTGCAGCGTTCGAACGAGTGCGATAAAAGTACATTTGTGCACCAAATGCTGATTCCTGGTCGTGAGCTGGCGAGATTCTGAGTACGAATATGAGTTCTCTTTCTTCTTCTTTTTCCCTTTTCTGCAGGAGAAATATAAGATCAGTCACTGTGGTATAGTGAGTGTTTTTGGTGAAACTTCTACGTTACAGGTACTTGATTTTATGATATGATATCTAAAATGTTTCCACTTTGTTGAACTAATGCTCTCACGTTGGTCCCTAGGTGTGCCTGGGAAACAACGGAGTAGGAGTTAAAGGTAAATCGCAACAACCACCACAGGATATCTCCCTATTACCCGGTTCTTTACTGTGATAAATGCACCGAAGAATTCTGCAGTATCTTATAGTTCAAGCGTGCGCTCAGGAAGAAGAATTTGGTTCGTTTACGATTTATGAAGTGGAACTGCAAACACCTGAGATACACTGCCACATTGACCCAAATCAACAATTGCCAAAGAATTGGCTCAGGACTTCTCTGAGTTCATTGACTCGTAGTAATACTGCACACGTAAAAAAGACGTGCGTGTGTTTTGACCACTCATACTCGTACTTGCAGAAGTTGCGTACGGCAGCACCCTTTAAATGCCTGTACGTGTGACGTATGTAAACTAGCTGTGAATCTCTTATGCTCATCTGTCAAGTTTGAAGAATGAAGAGCTTTCTTACAGTATGAAGAGCTTGCATAAAGAACGAAAAACTTGCCTAAAGAATGGTAAACTTGCCTAAAGAATAAAAAGCTTTCTTAAAGAATGAAAAGCTTGTTTAAAGAATGAAGAGCTCGCTTAAAGAATGAAGAGCGTGCTTGAAGAATGCACAGCTTGCTTAAAGAATGAAGAGCGTGCTTAAAGAACGAAGAGCTTGCTTAGAGAATGAACAGCTTGCTTAAAGAATGAAGAACTTGCTTAAAGAATGAAGAGCGTGCTGAATGAATGAAGAGCGCGCTTGAAGAATGCATAGCTTGCCCAAAGAAAGAGGAGCTTACTAGAGTTTCATCCTCATGACAACGACTTGAGAATAAAGAGCTTAAAGTGTTAGGTGGTTTATGCTATCGATCAAGACATTAAGGTTAGAGAGCACGCGGGGTCCAGCCCTTTATTTCCTCGAATTCAGTCTCGGAATTCTAGTCTGTAAGTTTAATAGATAATGTAAAGGACAACGCCTTGGAGATGTGCAGTGGTTACAGACGAGGACTAAACTATTTTTGCCTGTCCTTGACTAACGTAAGCATAGGTAACAAAAGTTACACTTGTCGATCGGCTGGGATTGATGCTGTTCACTTAAAAAGGAAATAAAAGTTATCTTACGTCAAAACTTAAAGGTCAGAAGAAAACGGGGCACAATTTAAAAATTACCTAGTGACATTATGCATTTCCACACCGATAAGATACACAGGACTCAACTTAAAGTAAGACTATTGTGACCTTTTAAAACTGAAGAAAATAACCAGAGTGCAACAAATATTCCTCTTCCTCGGTTGTTATTTTGTTCATATGTATAACAATGCCACTTTTAGGAGGAACAACTTTACTGTAAAAGCCGTGAGGGACAAATCTATTAAATTAACTATAATATTATCTAAACGTCTAGAGGTTCGACTCATTTTCAATAAATAGCTAAAATAAAATATTATATAAAAAGGTGTTCAAAATAAATAAGGCTACAAAATAGTTTTCTTTTCAAATCAAGTGCCTTTAGAGTCGTGGAGTTGAACCGCGTTATACATAAAACAAAATCTCGACAGCTCAGAGATATGATAATGTACTATACAAAACAAGTGAAAAGTACCGAAAAAATGAAAAATGCTATCCTAAATTAACATTATGATTATATTCGTGCAAAGTAAACCCCAACGTCTAACCTAGACTCGAAAGGTTTCTAGCCAGACTCAAAAGATTCCCAGACTCAAGAGATTACCAGACTTAAGAGATTACCAGACTCAAGAGATTACGATCCGCTGGAAATGTCGAGTAAGACGTGTCTGATAAAGACACTTACGTCATTGTCTGCATCAAAGCGTAACAGATGATAAGATAAAATGATAACTTACTGGAAGTTTTTATTGATTCATTTACCTCGTGTCACAGGGCCTGTTGAAGATTGATTTATCCAAAGCCGCTGAACAAGGGCCGTGTGACGCATTCAAGAGTCCGATTAAGGCTATTTTAGTTCTGAACAAGGCGCATGCGGCGCATTCAAGAGTTCGATTAAGGCTATTTTAGTTCTGAACAAGGCGCAGGTGGCGCATTCAAGAGTCCGATTAAGGCTATTTTAGTTCTCAAGGCGTCTTTTAGGAAGAATTTTCTTGACCACTGTATTTCAGATTTTTCTGGATAACTAATTTTTAGCTCCGATGTTCATGTTTCCGCTCCCAGGAAGGAAAACTGTCAAATATCTCCCAAAAACACTCTGGTTCACTTGATGAATTAGTCATTCAAAATTAAATTTTGTTTGATAAATATCGATGCTCGAATAAAAAGAATGAAAAATAAGCGAACAACTGGCTTTCTGGAGAATTCAGAAGTACTCGACTTAATGGGGGAGAAGAAATTTCACAATTATTGAAGTGATGGGGAGCACGGGTGAGAAAAATAGCAGTAAACATTATTATAAATGAGATATATTTCGTTTCGTCGAGAACACTCGGAAATGGCCGGTTATTTCCGGGAGAGGTCAAGAAATGGGGATTAAACTCATTTTATTCTCTTATATTTAAAATTGAAATTTTGGCGGATAGCTCACGTAAAGTTAAGCAATACTAATTAGATCAAAACAAGTTAACTCCTACCCGGAGTAGAGGCTCATATTTTTTTAGCTGCAGCATCCGATTTTACGCCATACATGAACGTTCGTGATCTCGCTGCCATGTTTCTGGATCCGAAAAGGTGCTCGGGGCTGCTTTCTGGTGCCGAGGAAGTGTTCTCCGCTGGTTTTTAGTTCCGAAGGAATCTCGCCACTGGTTTCTGGATCCGAAAAGGTGCTCGCCGCTAGTTTCTATCACAGAACGTGCTCTCTGCTGATTTTTGGATCCGAAAAAGAGCTCGCTGCTGATTGAGGCTGATGAAAAGATCCAGAACCTGATTATTGACGACGTTCTGCATCTGTTGTTTCTGTTTCACGTTCCGCAGTTTTAACGTCCCTAGAATAAGTTACCTTCACTTCGAATGATTATCATCTCAGTTGGTAAAATCTGTGCCCGCGCGGTGCAGGCTTATCAAAACGCAACCTCTTGAAACCTTAACTCAGATCTGGTGATGGCTGTTTCAGATGAAAATGAATTCGTTAAACTTAAATGTGTTCATTGTTTTGAGGATGTAAGTTATGGGACTATTTACCCTCGGCCTGTCTCTTTGGACTTGGACGGAGGCATAGTAATCCTTGGTCTTTAGAGGGACTTTTCCGTTAATTTCTGCATTTGGGATCTTAGCAGTAAAATGCTCAGGAACCACCCGCCGCGATTCTGCATCGCCATTTGTACTGAATAATAAGTTATTCCAGGACATGAATTTTTACAAAAGTGTTTATTTGGGAAAAATATCGCTTTGGTAAGAAAAGCAATGGGAGATCAAACGGAAAGGAATGGTGATTTCATAGGTCCCGTTACAGAGATCTATAAATTTTTCCCCTAAAATCAAAATCATTAGAAGATGCTAAGACTCGTTGCAACTCCAACAATCCAACGTATTTTACTAGTAGGCCACCACTATTGATTTATTTAGAGTACAATTGCCCCTAGCGTTTGTGGAGATCAACATTAGGCCCGTGATAATTTTTCTAAACGATCTTATTCTTACCTAGCTGATGCCTAGAAGTGCTTAATACCAAGCATAAATGAAAATGAAGGTGTAAGAAACGAGTATCGGCATAAAAAGTGAAAAAAATAAATCCCTTAAAAACTATTTATACTCTAAGAATAAATAAAAATATTTCCTATAAACAGGACTCTTAAAATAGGAATTATACTTGGGGGAAACTACGTCGCGAATCTCTCGGCCAACAATTAAATATTTACTGGACACGAATAATAATCACAGTAAGAATAGATTTCAGATCGACAGCAGCTCTTATCTTTAGCTCATGAATAAAAAAATGAATAACGAATCAGAAAAAAGTGTTTCTGCTGAAATTTTGTGACAAGAAAGTTTTTGAGACTAACGAACGAATGAGCACTCCATTGCATAGGTCACGAAAATAATAGTACTAACGGAGGATGCCTCACTTACCTTTCTCTCTCCTTGTCAGCTTCTTTCTTGCCACCCCATAAAGGAAATTTGAAGTTAAAGTTGAAGAATCCTCTCTGTTTTTTCTGGTTCTTGGGATGCTCAAGCACGGGCAGGAGCTTAGTTCTAGCAAGCGTCAGGGAGTTGTTATTGCCCTCCATCCCAGCGACTCTTGCGAGAGATCTGTTGCTCACATCCGTATCGCTGATGCTACTGCGCATCATGTTGGCGTTCCCATTGATAATGTCGGCATTGTTGACGTTGTTGCTGCTGTTGCTGATTCTATAGGAATGTGCAAAAGGCACAGGACGTCCTATGTTGCTGGAGGAGACTCGATAGATTCGATCCGTAGGTGGATGATTGTTGTAATTGCCGACGGCGTTATAATTTCTGTTGTGATAGTAGTTGTTGAAGTCGTTGATGTTGCCCAAACTTTGGTATTGATGAGCGTGTTTCTGGAAATTATTGTTCATGTTGAACGAGCGCTCAAGGGCATAAGAGTCCGAAACGCTATTGCTTCTACGACGATAATTGATGCCACTGGCGCCTCTCTGGTAGTTTGCATTTTGGTAGTCACTCTCCGTCAGATCATACCTGTCTCCATGATTTCTGTACGTTCCAGCACCATTCATTTGTCCAGCACCAGCATAAGGCGTAGCAATCACCGACACTCTTCTCCCGTCGTTTGAGTACAAGTCTCCGAGATTGGCCGATTTAACTGCTACTAATCTGAACACTTTTGGCTTCTGATCCTGGCGATGTACCATATCTCCCGGGTGATACGTAGGTGCATCGTAATCTTGCTGGTACACTCGAGGGCTGGTACCATGGTACGGAGGGTAACTGTGTAATTCATAAGTCAAATTCCGATTGTAGTTCGCTTCATTCCTGGGTTGGGCGTCAGTGACTTTGTTTGGCCTCAAGTTTGATTTTCGAGGCCCGTCCGAGTTTTGACGATCTGTTTGTGCCCCAGCTGTTGACGGAACTCGGTCTGCCATTGTCGTTTGACCTGTGAATGGGTGACCTTGGTTTCGGTTCACAAAATAACTATATTGTCCGCCAACGGCTTCGTAACTGTTGGACCGATCAAACTGTTTCTTTTTTTCGTTTCTAGAGTAGTTTGAATTTCTGCTTTGACTATATTGTCCAATGTCAGGGGAGTCTGAATTCAATGGTACTTCATGGCTGTAATCTGTATTTGATCGACCTGTGACGTTTCGATTGGAGGCAGGACTTGAATTACCTTTTACTGCGGATTCTGAACGGGGACGTAAACCTCCAGGCTCTGCTTGATTATCTCTTAAATTTGCATTGTGTTGCATTTGAATATCGTAGTCTACTTCGTGAGCGTGTACTGATAATGGCTGACCGTAACTGTGTTGTTCCGAATTTGTTTTTTTTACTGTATAATTTTCAGGTTTTTGACTGGACTGGATTTTAGCAGGACTTGAATCAAGAGAACCGCCTGGAATACTGGTTGAAGATTGTTTTTGTATATCTCTTCCTCCTTCAAAGTTTTGTGAACTCGTGTTTTTCGTATTCAAACTTTCTTTGTTCTGGGAACTTTTTTGAACATCTGTAGACTTTGCAATGTTCCCTGTCGAGGAATCTTGGCTTGTTTCAACTTCATGGGATGATTCGATAGCTTGCAGATCTTTTGATTTTAATTTTGAATCATTTTTTCTTGAGAGATCAGTATCTGACCTAGTACCCTCTTCTTCCAATTGTTCTCTTTTTTCAAGATCATTCTCTGAGTGAAAATTGTGAGAGTCCAATTTTTCTTTTTCGGATGAATTTTCGAAAGCTTCTGCTTTTCCTGTAGGAACAGTGGAACTTTTCTTCAAACCTGCATCGCTCATTGATTTCCTGTCATTAGCCTCAGAATGTATTTCATTACCATTATTCAGGTTTTGACTTTCATCAGATGTTGCAAGGAAACTGCTCCTATCGATTTGCACGTCATTGTCTTCGACATCTGAACTGGCGTGTATTTCAATCGCAATTTTAGAGGGCGGTGAATCTGTTCCTTTCTTTTTGAGTATACCGGCTGGAGTAATATCGTCTTTTCTCAGTCTCACTTTCTTTTCATTGAAGACATCTTCATCACTTTGTTCACTTTCACTAGACTTTTTGGGTCTTTTTCTAGATCTAAATCTTCGTTTTTGCTTGCCTCCTTCGGTAGAAGGTTGGTAGAGATGTAAACTGGCAAGTTCTTCGAATGAGACCGATTTCACTGACTTGGGAGAGCTCGTAAGTGACAAGATTTCGGCGCTGTTGAGGTTTGGTGGCATCAGAAGGTGGATGGATGGATCCTCTGATAAAATATCCTTCGCAGAAGCCACGGTACTTGGGTCAGAATCATATGTAGGTTTTATATTCTCTTTTGTTTCTTTGTTCTTTGATTCTGGTAATTTTGCTTCCTTTAATTCGTATTTTAAACCTGAAATGCTTGATATTCCTTTTGAATCTTGATCGGATTTTAACGGGGCTTGGATTTCATCAGCAGCTTTTCTTCTAGAATTTTTTTTTCCGCTGTTAGGAACCAGTTCTGCTGCGGTTACCGTACCTTCATTAAATATTTGCTCTTTTGGGGCCCGAACAGGCTTTCTCACAGAGACTGGCGTAGCTAAGGGCTGTTTCTTATTCGAACTCGAAGCTTGGCTCGTTTTCTTCAGCCGGGAAGTCGAATTAGAACCTGGAATTTTCACTTTCGATGCAGTTTGCAAACTAGTGTTTTTTTGAACAGGTAGACTTGGCTTATCGTCAAATAAAACTACAAAGCTAGGGTTGACGGGGGGCAAATTTATTCCCGAGTCAACTGAAGAACTTCTGTTTAACACGCGATGCGGGACGTGAGAAGCCGTGAACTCGTTTTTGGTTGCCGTGAGGTCGTGCCTAGAGCTATGCGGTGCACCTCGGGTAACAGAAAGATTGTTTGTACTTGACGTGATCTTTTTCTTAGAATAATTTTTCTTTGTCGATGAACGTAAATGTGCAGGCAAGTTGGCTTGGTGCTCATGTACTGATTGCTGCCTTGATTTTCCTTTCATGCCTTGACTAACACAAATATTTTTTTCGTAGGTCACCCTAACAAAACCTAACTCAATAACGCTTGTTTATTTTAGTATAGAAGCAATTTCACGGCAGCCATGAATAATTCATTATTATTATTACAATCATACCGTTTCTACTAAACTGATCAGATACTTCGCGATCGTTTCAACAACGACTCTTTTTAACCTACAGTTACTTTCGTGTAAGACGTAGCACATTTGAATTCCCAAGATTATATCCAGGTTCTACAACTTTCAAATTTAAGCGCATGTTTCGAAGGTAATACGGCAAATAAACATCATATCATATCGTATCACCGAAATCTAAAACACATTCAGTTATTTCACAATGAACACACATTTATCACTTTACAAACTAAAAACGTATATCTTCCATCTCACCACGGTAATGCGCACTGTCACTAAAATGATATTTCACAAGGCCTTCTAATTTCAGTCCACCACTTTTATTTTTCAGCATAGAGTTTCAATTAAGTAAAGCCTGCAAACATGTGCACATTTCTCGAGCGACTCACAAAGATCGCGTTGGAACAAAAAATTCTTCGACCGGTGGTGCCGAGAGACATTGTTCGTATTTCGCAGAACTCGGCACGCTTCGACGTACCCCGTCCTTCAAAAGTTTTTGCACTTCATTGTTGTCTGAAGAGATTTTTCTAGTCAGTTTTGTACCTCACTACCTACAAAGGGATCATTTTGCAACTATTCTATTCAGCAAAGGGGTTTTTAATAGAAATTTATTTTTTATGACTAATGCACGTGATAGTTGATTACACGCAAAAATTCTCAATTTCTAATCCTAAAAACAATTATTTTAAAGTGCTTTCAGGCACATAAAACTTGCGATCCCTACACACTCATTAATTCAATTTTTTAGAAAGCCCTTGTAACTCAACTGATTAATGAGGTGAGCAAGCGAAGAGTAGATACTTCATGTAATATTATTAAATAACATATTATTTATTATCATATTATCCACGTAGAAAACTTTACAGAAATATGGACAAAATATTACCTTAGAATTACGTATACGGAATATATGTTTTTTAGAATTTTATTGTCTATGTTTAGTAATTACGAGCAAAATTAGCGAAGCTATTAGTGAATTCTTTTAGAGAGAAAACAAACCAGGGGAAATTTTTAGACACTCACAAGTCTCGTGTGCGCAGGCCAGGTGTTTATAAGGCCTTCAAGCGCCTAAGGATCGTACTTGCCATGAGCAAGAAGTACTCCAAATCGGTAAGTTAGAACACACCAACTGATTAAAAATACAAGAAAAAATTAAGAGGGTCCCAAGGAGAAGCATTAGGAAATCCTCTTCAGCAGCCTCTGTCAGCTATAATACCAGACGGAATGAACCGAAGAAGGATTTTAATCTATTTCCTACAAAAAGAACAAGCTCAAGTACTATCTGAGCACACAAAAGCTAAAAGGTTGAGTCGAGTGAAGATTCTTCTTGCAAAACTGAGTGATGGTATTTAGCATGCAGAGCTGTGGACTGGCGGAAAATTATGCACTGTGCAAGTAATCCACAACTACCAAAATGGCCATAATTACGCTAAAACTAAGCAAGACATCCCTGCAAAAATACATCTAATCCTCCCGGGCTAAAAATCGGCTTGTGTAATGGTTCGGGTGGTTTGACCTCGACAGGGCAAAAAATAAGCCCATTTTTATCGAAGAAGGGGTAAAAGTACGCCAGCACACACCTGAACTTATTGATGGACAATTTGATTCTTTGGACCCATACAACATTTGGAGAATCTGGAATTAGTCTTCATCAGGATGGAGCTACCTCTCATATGGCCACCCTTGCTCAAAATTGGTGTAGGGATAATATGGGAGGTTTCTGATCCTTGGAGTTGTGGCCTCCTTCTTCACCAGATCAAAGTCCCATGGACTCCAGTGCGTAGAGCATTCTTCAGAATAAAGCCTGTTCATTCAATCATCAAAGTGTTGATTCGCTTAAGGCTAGACTTACGCAATGTTAGGAAGATATCTCGTCAGAAACTATACGTGCGACATGTAGTTAGGCTACCGATAGGTTGACGCGTGTAGTTACGGCCAAAGGTGGATACATTGAACGTCGAGAAGGAAATGTAAACTGCATTGCATTGTTATAATTTTGAGTAGAAAAGGTGTCAGTAACTTTGCTACCTTGAAGAGTTATTTACTGAAATTTTTGTCTACACTTCGTACTTCGTGTGACACTAAACACCGAATTTACGGGCGAAATTCATTTCAGCTCTGTTCGACATAATATTATATTTTTGAGCACAATTTTGGGACAGAGCAAAGTTCAGAGCTTTTGAGTTCTACACTCATATTTTCCATTAGGCAAGTCTACCATACTTATGTTACAGTTATGTAGATGCACGGTCTGGGATTCTGGGTGCTAAAAGAAGTAAAAGATAATTTCAAGTTTATACTTTTTTACCATAACTGTTAACTTGAAACCGGCATAGTCATTTTCCCTATTTCTGTGTAACCATCAAGAATTTAATTTATATGGATATAGTGAAACAGCGATGGCCAACCACAGGTTGGTGTAGAGATCATATACCTGATACTCTGAGAGAATATCAGTCTGAACCCTGGATACAAAATTACAATATTTTACAAACTTTGTAGTTAACAAAATGCTTCGGTGCAATTCAGTGTTCTAATAACGTAATATTCACAGGTAAAAGTAAAAAAAATTAGACGAATCTTATTGGCAACGTTCTTGAAGTGAACACAGCTAAGCGTGGTAATAGTCTACGGATTTTACAACCAGTATTCAACTTACTCTTTTTTTTTCAAATTGGCAAGACAGAGCTCGTAAAAGCTATTTAACAACAGAATTTTTGTCGCTGCATCCCGACTTTGCATGCAAGAACTCATCCTAAGAGGGCTTCATTGTTCGTTAGTGCACTGCATTGATTCCAGACGTAAGTACTTGCCCCACCTCATTCATCGACTTGACTGGCCAACATCAACCTAATCACAGGTTCTCATCACGACCATTTTTTTATATTTCCGCCTTAAGCACGCTATTCTTGTTACGCAAGTTCCACTATCGAATTCAGAACGATGGATCGACAAAGTTCCCAGCTCTTCAGTCAATACTAACACATATCTTGAGAGCTAAGCTGGTGCCCAGTTCGGCATTGCACAAACGGCGACATGCTTCTACTTCCCCTCACACGTTCAGAGAGGCACTGACCACCTGCCGACTGTGCACTTCACCTGTGGATATCCAGCAGCGCGTTGCCATGCCAAGTTGCCGCAGCTACTGAGCTCGGGCTGATGTTGTCAGGCCTCTGTGATCGCTGAACTCGTGCTGCCCTAAATGAAGTACAGAGACTTTAGAACCTGTTTTGTACTTACTAAAGGAAGCATGACTCAAGTATGGATGTTCTGGATATGAAAGTATGCATGTAGTAAGCTTTGCTTTCCAGAACACCGAGTAAAGAGCTTTTGTAACCCGACGTAATTGTTTTTTAGCAAGGTACTTGTGACTTTGGTTCTTGTGTTTTTAATAAAGTAGGGACCGTGTAATACATATACAGGGTGGGTGTGGCTAAATGATCAGATATTTTTGCTGGTTTATTAAAAGCATAGTAAAATCAAAGATAAACAAAAGTAGTTTCTTGTATAAAATTTTTGAAAGCTTATATAATGCAATTTTTTGTATCAGGCTAAAAATACTTTTGTTCATTTTTTCCTGCATTTCACATTTATTAAACCAACAAACATTGCAGAAAATTTTGTTGTGTTCTAGGTGAAATACGTGTACATTATTAAGTTCTAAAATTTATGGAATAACCTATTTCCACGTTTATTTCGAAGCAACAATGTTTGTTCTTGAATACGAGAGAACTTCATGTTCAAGGTGCGCCTTGCAAACTTCTGTATCTATTTCTCGTAAACTTAAGGGTATATGAAGGAATTATTCTCTACAGGGGCTATATGAGACGACAGGAATGTCTTCCAAGTTCCAAGAAGAATTTCACCCACAAAAAATAGGCGGACGCGAGCAGAGCGTGCGTAGCTGCATTCAAGCGGGCAATAGGAAGGGAGGGGAGTGAGAAATGAGAAGAGCCAAAAGAATAAATCATATTTTAGGTTTAAGTTTAAAGAAGCACTCTTGGGATGATTTCTCGCTTGCAAAGTAAGGTTATATTGACACAAATTTCTATCACCAAGTCTTGTTTTCGAGTTGAACGGTGAAAATTCAAGTTAAGTAACTTGAATACTGGTTGTAAAGTCCGTAGACTAATGTTCGGAAAATTTCAAATTTCAACCTGTTGATGATTTAAATCTGTGTCTCTACCCCAGCTCCATAGTAGACACTCTCATATACGAAAAAATCAGGTGCAATAATGAATCTCGATTGGAAATTTTGTGCATTATTTTTAAAACGATGTAAACAATGATAACTGATACTTTTTCGCCTCATTGAAACGCTTATGGCTGTAGGCTCGTATATCATTGTTTGTTAGGGCCCTAATTGCAATATGAAACTTGTTGTATTCTAGCAATTTTTCGATCTTAATGTGAAAAAATCTTCCTAACAGAAAGCAAAAAAATATATTTTTAACAAAGTTAGGACGTACCCAATTCACTTTGTTTTTTGTGATAAAATCAGTCTGGGTTTTGTAAAGTCTAGGTGCTCTTCTAAGAAGTGAAAGACGGTTCGAGGTAAGAAATGATGAATTAGACAGATATCGATCAACCCACATCGAAGTACGGAAAGCGAGGGTTAGCAAGAACCTTTATTAATTCCAACGCGTTTTACCGTTGGGTTTTCAATGCCTTACAACTACTGGCGTGTTGAGTGATGTGAGGAATGTATGGTTTAAGCTTCCTTTTCTAAGGGAAGTACTCCCTGATTATATGAAATGCCTCGCTTGAGCCGAGATTCGAACCCTGATCCTCCCAGCTGCGAGGCCATCACGCTGACCAGTACACCATGGACTCAAAGCCCGTTTGGTGGTAACATTTAAATTTCATCGGATCTAGCTAGTGGTGTTTCACACATACAGATGACAGGAGGAGGGTCATCGAAGAACTTGATTCATTGTGAATCGAAATTTGATCCTTGTGGTTATCCATTCAAGTCTTTAATAGAGAAGTATGCGTATGCTTTAGCGGACGTATGGTTAAACTATGCAAAACGTTTAGGCAAAGGACTTGGAGCCTTATGCATCCTGGTGAGCATCATCGGCGGTATGAGAGCCTTTGTTTCCGAATCAAATAGATCTGTTGGATCTGACCCAATGCTACTTACTAAGGTTCATAATAAGGTACCTCGAATAACATATAACTTCTTTGGAAGCTTCTCAGTAGGCAAAGAATAGGCAATAAATTTAGATTTGTTTATCGTGTGCCTGGCATTCCTAGGGAGGCACTGTTAGGTTACCTCACATATAAATAGGCCTTCAGGATCTCTTTCTTTCGTGCCCATTTTACTGCCTCCAATTTTCACATCCATTCTGCTATCTCTTTTTTATCAATTCTTCTTCATTTTTAATTGCTATTTCTATTCGCATGGGATCCTGAGTGGGAACACACCTTGTGCATAGACTTCCCGTTTCCACAGTATAGGAAACGCTTCTCGTCCAGTACGCGTAACTGAAGCGCTGCAGTCTATACCGCTACTGCTGCTACACCCAACTCGAAAACAGCCCTCCCATCAACATAATTGGCTTCCGAGTAATGAAACGGATTCTCTGAGTCACTTTGACAAAGACTCGAGCTCTCTAATTTATCTTTGCAATGTTCAGCTCTTTATTGGAAGCGCGAGTTAGGATGAGGAATCGCTTTGTCAGAGCTCGCACCGGAACGTACAAGAAGGTTAGATCGTTCGTACCGTTCTCTTTGTTCACAAATATTGACTCGAAATAATGATTATGAATTTGAAGTTGAAGATGATTCGAAACTGTTTTTCTCCTAAACTGTTCTGAAAGTTACACTTTCAGAACAGTTTAGAGATTTTTCAATTCTTGATAATCAAATACTGCAATTTTTAGAAATGGAAAAAGCTCAAATTGCTAAAATTTCCGAGCGCGTTCCCCGTATTATTTCGTGAATGACTTTGGAAATCATTCATGAAGAAAATCATTCGGGCTCTGCATCCATCAAAATTACGTGACAGCCATGAGAAAATGGTGATGAAGGATATCACTTTAGACTAGATTTAATAACAATATACATACACTTCAACCATAAATTATACAACGAAATGTAAAACTAAGGTCAGAAGTAAATTGTCAGCAACACCTTTCCTAAGTACTGGTAGTAGTATAGATTGCTGCGCTTCAGTGACTCGGACTATCTCGCACCGAAAGAGAAGGGACCGTATAATGTGGATTTGAGGGAGCAGGGAATCTATGTACAAGATACATTTCCACACAGAATTCTCTGCGCACAGAAACATCAACTAAAGAAAAAGAGAGAAAGATGAGAAAACTCGCACAACCGGCAAGAGGATAACCCTCATAAAATGCATCAGTTAAACTATCAACATCTGTTTAGTGTCAGTGTGTGGGTTGATCTTGTCGGCGAGCATCGTATTGGGCCATAGCTTATTCCGTCTCCTCTAAATGGATCAGTTTATGTCACATTCCTAAGGGACGTATTGCCTGAACTGCTGGAGAATGTGCCTTTAAGTATTCGTTGTCGCATGGGATTCCAGCACGACGGAGCTCCGGCCCATTCCGACAGGAATGCTCACCAATATCTGACCGACGCCTTTCCAAATAGGTGGACAAGGCATAACGGACCAGCTGCATAGTCTGCAAAATCTCCAGACATGAGTCCTTTATATTTCTTTCTGTGGGGCCACAAGAAATCACTGATATATGAAACACCGGCGGAGCCCGAGATAGAGCTTGTTGTAAGGGTGCCCGCACACCAAAAGCGTTAAAGCGAAAAGATGGCATGCGAGAATGCAAGAGTGGCTTGAGAACACGGTAATGCATTCAAGTGCACACACCAAAAGCGTGCATGCGCAAGATTGCAAGCGTGCTGAAGATGGTCTTTCAGTCTTTCATGCACTCTCGCTTGCCTGCACTCTCGCTTTAACGCTTTTGGTGTGCGGGCACCCTAAGGAGAGCGGTCGCGTCTAACACTGCAGAAGAACCGAGACTTCTGCACCACGTCCAGCAGTATATTCGGAAGAGGTACCAGACCTGCATTGACCCAGGGGCAGATATTTAGAAAAGTTATTATAAATTTTGTTCGATAAAACATCTGTTTCTCTGATATTCGTTTTCTTCCCCATTGTGACGTTTCTCAGAAACGGAAATATTAGTAAGTGGGCACAAAGTTTAAATCTTAAACGTCAGTGCCTTTGAAACTATACAGTTTGGAACTATTTGGCTTTCGAGATAAAATGTTCATTTTGCGTGTCTCTGCCTATTGTCCAGTCTGTACGTCGTTTTTCAATATCTTTTATACATAAAATAACGGCAAATTTTCCGTACTGAGCTAAACGCAGTCTCATCGTATGTACGAGGATGCATTAAGACAACACCCGTTTTTCTGAACGAAGCTAAATGTAGTCTCGCAGGACACACGGGGTGTGCCAGCGACACAGGATGAACGGAGGCAAGTCCAGAATGGCTCGGTTAAAAAGTAGCAGAAACTGTAAGTTTAGAGCGCGACTCGGTGTTTTTCAAGAGTTCGGCAATCATTGCGCCGGTGCTTCCATGCACCAGAGCAGACGGACGAAATTTCGAACACCTACTGTGAATACCTAACTTGTCTTCAAACTCTGTCTTGTTCGTTCATAATGATACACGTGTTCCGACTTCGACTTCTTATTTTCTTACAGATACAGTCGTCTCCCACATGAAGTGGTGTCAACTAGAGCGGGCATCAAATAGCCCAGAAAATATTTAAACCATAAGATAGAGCGAATTATAATGAGAAAGTAAGAAGATAAAGCGGTTGTTTGCTGGAACCGACCTAGCACTCTAGGCACGGAATAATCTAACTCAAATTAGCGTCATGTTAAATTTTTCAACAGCATAGGTTGCGCAAACATCCACCAAGTATAAAACATGTGCTTTTTCGTTCTTATTTTCTATTAAATTATGCGCTGATGGGTGATCATCAGCTGCTCTAGCAGAAAATGAGATAGGCTGAAAAATATTTAGCGAGTAGAGGTATGTGAAACTACAAATAATTACAAGAATTTAATATCATAATATCATGGAGGTTCGAAAAACAATTTATCGCATTCCATTATGATCAAAAATGTAAGTAACAGTGGCAGTATTCTTTGATCGACACCTGTCCATACTACGAGAGCGCCACACCGTAAAACAGTTCGGACAAATTTCCAGTAACAATGCGGTCCCGCAGCACTTGAAAATTCACATTAATCAATGCTACAAACATCGTTTGGTCCCTGTATCTCTTTATAAGGATTTTAACTTTGCAACAGTGAAAGTGTTAGAACCCGATCTGTAAAATGTGAATGCATGGAGTTCTGCGTCCGAGAAACGTCAGCACTTCACGCGAGTTTCTCGATAGACCTTTCGTAAGATAGTTTGGTCCAAATGCCGAGGCACATCTTCACGAGCCGGCCGTCCTGCATCTCTGGAGGGAGCTTCTTGACAGCCTGGTACTCCCGTCTGATGATAGCAGCAGCCGTCTGTGCAATTAAAATAATGACAGTTACTAAATCGAAGGGTGGATCATAAATAGGGTATCTTCTTTGAAAACGACATCACTTAAACTACAATCGGTTAATGGATCGCGTAAATTCAAAATGAAAGAAGAAACTTCAATGTATTTTTGACGTATTAAGTACTGCACACATCAGTGTGGACACCTTACTTATGGTCCACCCAGTATGTTAGACGCCTAATTACCCATTAAAATTGATTAATTTTGCCATAACATGAATTGTTTCTTCAGAGTAATCATTCATGTCAGGAAAGTGTATCATATGAATTACGATGCAGTGAGATATACTTCAACTATGCATACCTCTACACTGCAAAACTAAAAGGCACATGCATTAGAATGACATGGGACTCTGCCAAACGAACTTTCAAAATTAGTCATTTTCAAATGCGGGCATGTAGTACGATGGAATTTACACCACTTGTGGATCCAAGCGAGCGACAAGGCTTCTAGGACAAACCATGCAGAGATGGAGATTTTAAATGCATCAAGTACACTCAAGTCAAAGGAGGGAAATGAATGGACAGCTCAAGAAAATAAATTTAGACGTACTCGCGTTCACTAAAAACAAGTATGAAGGAAAATGAGGAATGTTGTTTGCAGGAGTCCACTAATAGTCATGTTCAAGATTCCTTCACCTTTGCAAACAAATGGTCTTGCGAAATGCACCATAACTCTTGCCAGTAAATCACGAAACGAAAATTGTATCTCTTGCATATGACGAGGTGTTGAGAAGAGTAGTGGTCAGTGAAATAGATTTTTTGTGTTTTAACATCTTTGTGATATTTAACCGTGAGTGAGGGTTTGGAGTAAACAAGAAACAGAGCAGCTAATGTAAATAGTTTCAACTCTAGACAGCCGCTTCAATAGATATTTAGTGTGCATAAAGTACCACAAAAGATTGTTCATATGTCCTACCTGACATACTAACTGAAGTGTATGAACTTGAACATCAAAATGCTAAACACATATATGAATTGTAAAAGGAGTGATTAGGTGGGAAAACTCTTAACCTGTTCTAAATTGAGCAACTGTCAGCTAAGACATCAAGTGAGAATTCATGTTTTGTGAGCACAGAAATTAATAAATGAGAAAAATTATTTATATACAACACGAAATTGAATGTTTATAACTTTAGTCTGAAACAAGTGGTGTGTGGAAGTAATGAATTTATTGGCTGCTAATTAAAAAAATTAGCCTTTGAAGACTTGACACAAGTGTAAATGAAATCATAGGCAAAACTAGAAAACATGAAGCCTGGCATTTCTTTTGAGCCTTGATGGAATTTAAAGGAAAATGATATGTAATGCGCAGTGTAATTTAAAGAGAACTTTTCATGGAGTTAATGAGAGTCATTTTAAGAATACAATTCTAGACCATGTTTGAAAACAAAACTAGTACCCCATCAGAGCTTCCATCTTACATAAGTTATAAACTCAGTCCTATACCTACATCAATCAAATACTACATCACATCACACAAAAACTGACATGAAGGCAGTACATACAAGCATGGATAACCTATCCATAAAGAGAAAGGTAGACACTACACAACCAGCAACACTTACCTTCCAGTCCCTCTTTTGAATGAGAGCAATTGCAGCATAGAGCCGGCAACGGGCCACCACAGACGGGTCGCCCAGACGGTTTGCAATGACAAGCTGACGAGCTGATATCGCAGCAGCCTTGTCAGCCCATGTCAAGCTGTGATCGCCCAGAGCTGAGCATGCCCCTCCCAGAGTTGACAGCCATGACATAAAGGAATCCAGCTGTGCAACTTCCACCACACTCTGGCACAGCATTGAGCACCACCTGCACATCAGAGTTTATTAATGAATTTTAATTACAAACATCATTGACTTCCTTTCACTTCTCTACACAGATTTCATTTGTGAAAATGAGCACAAACAGTAAAAATTAAGTATATTGAGTCCCTACACTTGAGGAACTTTATAATTTCATGCAAGTTTTTCCACAGACCCAGAATTCTAAAGCCCATTCTGGACACAAACATCCTTAAAATATCAGCCATTATTGCCAAGCCTTGTACAGTTTGCAAAAACAAAGGATTACTAAGTAATGACTCGCTATAAATACATAACTTTGAAGAAAAGTTTACATAAAAAGTTTTGAGTTATTTTTCTTGTTCATGACATAACAAACATCGATTCACTATCAAACATTGAATTAAAATAAAATGGAGTCTACCAAATTTATCCTTGCTACCTATATCTTAATCTTCTAATAAAAAATGTTAAATTACCTGTCTTAATTTAACCCTTTAAAGCCAAAATTATTTGGGTGATACAGCTGCACTTGGCTTTGCAAGAAATTGTAAGAAAAACTAGTAGCAACCAAACGAAGGTTGGCACACATAAAATACAGCTTTATTGAGCTCTTTACAAAAACTAGCAGCATCTTATGAAACAGGACCATTTATATAGTCTTTTTGGGCTGTAAAGTGTTAACTAATACCTGCTTGCCAAATGCCATACCTTTTGTCAATGAAAGATGGTGTGCTGTCTACTAAAAAGACAGTCAATACAGGAGTCTGTGCTATCAATTCCACTTCACAGTCAGAATCTGAAGGAGATTCTGCCACAACTTTGCCATCAACCATCACTTCAGCATTGTGTGACCTTGTAACATTGTCAAAATTGGCAGCATTGCATATATTTTCAGAGCTAAACTTCCTGCCAACAGTCATCAACAGAAGTCTATGCCATTTTTTAACAAAAAGTTTTCTATATACTGTAGAGTTTCTCAATTCACTTAACAAAAACCAGAAATATAAAGAGTCTAAATGAATTTCCCCTTTATTGTAATTGTTTAAAATGTGATCAACACCATTCTTTTCAAATTGATATTTAATTATTAATGCTGTTCTGCTAGGAAATTTGGTATGAATATGCTGATCACACCTTTTTACCAAGGGTTCATTATAAGGTGGTTGATTTTCCTGGATTTGATTATCATTGCAAGCTTCCTCATGCTTTAAGAACTCAAAATTAGATTTGACACCAGTTTTTTTTATTACAAAAAAGTTTGGACTGCTCCTGAGTTCTACCATTCTTCTTTGCTGAAAAAGAAAGAAATTTTTGAATATTAATACAAAAAAGATATAACCATCTAAGAATTATAAATGACTGAACACAAATACTTGAAGCAACTTAGTATAAAAAATTTACTAGCAATTAGTTGCCATTGGCAACTCTGATTTCCATGTAGGCATATTATGGGCTCTCAGTTCACTTTAATTTATGACAGCATTATTACTTGCCATGAAGAAGACACTAAACAAGAGATGTAAAGCAATGAAAAAAATTTACTGCTCTAGAGGAAAGATATTGTTGGATCTTGGTTAGGGTTATAGCTGCATCATTGCTTCTTCTTCTAGAGACGATAATTATATTGATTACTTACTGTTATAGTTCTACTTACAGTTCTTTTTAACTTCAGCTCTAACCCAACCAAGCACAAAATAACTTCATATTTTGGTTGTAATTTTGAACAATAAGAGAGCTTAACTCAGGATGAAAGAAGCGCTATCTTAATTCAATCTAGTAGAAATTTAACATAAGCAAATAATTTTGGTTTGAACTTATGAAATTTTAATGCTATGACTATCAAGTACTTGTGAATTTGTGGAGAGAAACAATGCATGAAAAAGTGTTGGATAAGTTAGGATACCATTTTAATTCAACATCTCTAAAACCTTACTTGAATAACTAATGCAAAAATAAATTATCACAAAGACCCAGACCTACATAAACTATGAACCTAACATGTGAATGACATATACAGCCACAGACATATATGCCACTGTGTGATATTAGGCATACAACAAACAATGAAATTGGATGCAGATCATAACAGGCAAGACAAAGTAATCTCACAAAACATGTAAATTTGGATAGCCTTAGGCACAAACATCAGCATTGAAAAACTAATAAACTTGCACAACTGTAAAATTATTATAACTCAAAATATAAATACAAGACTCAGCTAGAAAATGATTTGGTCCTTACGTATTATCGGGAGGACCTCATTCCCAAATAA
>VOMN01035679.1:0-64744 GCA_014899125.1 Orchestia grillus
TGAATCTGCATGAGAGACCGTGCAGACCTCTAGCATCCATAGAATTGGGCCAAAGCAGGAACATGAGGTAATGTTTCCTCCAGTGATGTGTCCTCCAGATATCCTCCAGTGCTCGTTAAGATTTGCACGAGCCACTGAAATGTTGTCCAATGCAAGCAAAGAAGAACTGAAAGTGCTCAATTAGCATCTGCATCTGTAAAAAGCTACTCGTACATTCGCATGCACATAATTAAGTAAAAAGGGAATTACGGAGCTATTGGAAAAAAACTGCGGAAGTTTTTTAAATGTTCATCCGACGTTGCCATGCACAAAATCTGAGCTGGACTTCACAGACACTTTTCTATTTGAAGAATTAGACATGCAAAATTTTGCAGTTCACCAACTGTTACGGCTAGTTACGGCTAGTACTGCTTCAATGGCTAGCGATTGTTAGTATGGTTACTATGGCTAGTTACGGCTCGTCCGGCTAGTTTGGTTAGTTTAGGCTAGTTACGGCTAGTACGGCTATTACGGCTGGTTGCTGCTAGTTCAGGTACTATAGCTAGTAGCAATTGTGAGAGAATGACCAATATTTCGTGTGAACTCACCGAATACGAACATCTGCTAATTGTTTCTCAGACGCTCAAGGATGGAACTGCCCTCATCCTTCGCATGTTCTGAATTACTCATTTTATTTTTGAACGCGGCTGGCAAAATGTCTTTGAAATCAGGGTATTCGGTTTTGAGAATGAGAATAAAGCATATCCAACTCGTATTTGTTCTGCCATTATGATTATAAACTCATTTGTAGTATTGCATCTTTCACCTGTCTGAGCCTAAATTTTTATCAAAAGCCCCTCGGAGATTGCAAAAATATATTTTAACCGAAGATTTCATCTATTTCTGAAATTTTACGAGGGTGTTTCTCCTATGTTGCTCCTGGTGAAACTGGATCAAATTCATTATGGAACAACACCTTAGTATTTTCGTCTTTTATTAAAACAGTTAATGATTATTCAAAATTTTTTGATTTGGATAGCACTAGTTAGCAAAGCCTGAAAAATTGAATTTTTAGTTTTTCTGAATCCGCCAGTAAAACAAATGACCACTCGGAGTAAGTTAAATCTTCGTTGCAAATACCGTAGATTTATGATAGAGATAAAACCGTCGGTCCGTTTACGAATACAGGATGTGTAACCATGTACGTGCGCTTCATGCTATCATATGAGTCAGAAAAGTGAAGTATCATATTTTGCTGACACATATTTTTATGTCAGTTTCTGATAAGGGTATGATGCACCTTAGTGGGTGAGTAATTACACTGTAAGTGTGCCAATACTGTAGAACTAAGGCCATCCAATGCCTCTAAAACTGTTAGAGCCTAGACAAGAAAGAATCTTGCACTTACAATATCATCTCCAATAAAATTAAGCAAATTCTTGCGTTTTCTTGCAATTTTCATGGGATATCTCTTAATTAACACAGTTTTTTAGTGTGAAATTAGAAAATATATTAACTTCCGTGTGAAATCTATTAACAGAAACTATCAACATATCCGCTGAGAATTACCAGTTCATCTCTTTATTGCTTCAACAAAATGATATCTTTTTGGAATACAAGAAAACCGCTATCCATGAGACACATCTCATATGTTCAGGCTGCAGAGACCTCCAATACCTACATGACATCTGAAGAGCCTCCGAGCGAGTGCGCCGGAATCTGATAAAGACTTTTTTACGAACCCAATCCCGTATGTGTGAAGTATAGGTGCTGCTCCCTCGGCAATGCCAGCCAAGGAAGTACGATAATGTGGGTCTGTCACGTGATATGGCGCGAGGGCTGTACGTCTGGCGCTGGCAGTGCAATGAAAGTCTGTATCGTGTGCTGCCGTAACTGCAGCCTGGAGATCTTCGTACCAGACTGCCAGAGATCCTGTCTTGACTTTTTCGCCTACTCGTCGATATTATAATTCATCAATCATATCAGTGAACTTGTCAAGTTATTCATTAGCTAAGCTAATCGATAATTATAGATGATCTGTCAGTGGAGTTAGACTGGGTATGCACTCGTACAATGCTTTGCTTTCGTTTGCGAGAATATATCTTACGCATCTAAACACGAATATTATTCATTCTGCACCTTGATTCCGGCTTTCAAAAATTCTTAACCTTGAACTGTATTTTGGAATTTTACATCAGTGGCGGTATTGAGCATTGATAATTTGGCCGCATGGTTTTGCGAGAATCAAATTGCTCGAATTTCGAACGAAAATCTGGTAATACGTCAACACGTGGTTGCACGGATCCCAGGAAAAATAATCGCTTATATCAATGATGAGTTGTAGTTTCCCTTTTATTTCGTATCAGCGAGGGTTATTCTGCTATTACTGCAGCGGCCTGAAAATAGCTAATGAAAAAGGGAAATCTTACTAGTTGTGTGCGTATATATATTCTTCGTTGTACTGCAATGAAGCAGTAAACAAAAGTTGTAAAATGTATCAAATTTATAGCTTTCCTACACCATTTTCCCATTTAAAAAAATTTCTTTGTATTAGAATTAAATTAATTTATGAAAAATCAAATCGCTGAATGAATATATTTTTTGATATGAATCTGCTTTCCAATTCAACTGTGATGCAGTCTAAAATCGAACTAAGCAACTCAACGTTCACTTGATGAGATCATTTACTCATTTTTTCTAATCGGCCGACGTAGATATATGGAAAATCCGAGTTCACATTCAATCCTTTATAACTCCGTCGCAAAGTTTGAATACATATAAATGTGACCGCGATAACTTTCTTCGCAGACAGAATCCGCGAGCAGCGTCCTAGAATTCATTCACACCATCCAAATGGAAAAAAGAAATGCACCAGTCTTTCCTTGCATTTCTTTGACATCAATCACAAAATAATTCAATTTTGGAATGGGCCTCCATTTCCATCTCCACCCTGCAGGCGAGACCCGAAAACGAATAAATACACAGCCAGCTGCCTCCTGCCTTCGATAAGCCGTCTATCTTTTCCTTTAAAAATCGGAAGACGTCCTCTGCATCAAAGGAAATTTTTTGTTAAGACTTACCGCCTTTTTTGAGATCGCCTAGAAATTCAAAAACACACTACAAAAGAAGTAGGCCAAGGCAGGAACGTGAGAAAATATTTTCAACCTCCTCCATCGTGCGTTAAGAATTTCATGGGCCTCTCATACATCGTTCAAAGCACTCATAAGGCACTGAAATTGCTCAATTACCAACTACGAATGTAAACAAAAGTGCTCATACATTCTCATGCATGTAATTGAATAAAAAGAGGCGTGAAATTCGTATTTGTTCATACAGTGACGAAGAAGAGCGACTAAAGCCTTTGTAAAAGAAAACAGGAAGGCACAAGCATGAATGAAATATTGCACAGTACGAGCAGGTAGCATAAACAGAAAGGCACAAGCAGGAATGAAATATTGCACAGTACGAGCAGGTAGCATAAACAGAAAGGCACAAACATGACTGAAATATTGCACAGTACGAGCAGGTAGCATAAACAGGAAGGCACAAGCATGAATGAAACATTGCACAGTACGAGCAGGTAGCGTAAACAGGAAGGCACAAGCATGATTGAAATATTGTACAGTACGAGCAGGTAGCACAGCAGCAACTCAAACATTTTCTAGCAGCACAGACTCTGAAGGGACTCAAACATCATTCCATAGAACTTAAGGGATGCAGGCTGGACTGTAATATTGCTTTGCGCAAACATTTGATCAAGCAAACAACTCAACAGTTATTTCAAGGCATAACTACCCACGCACTTTCCGCGAGGGTTTGAAAAATTTATCTAAATTTCTTCAGACGAATTTCGTCTCTTCGAAATTGGATATTGAAAATTTAATGAGAAAATATGTATTTCTTTGGTCCAAACTTGTTACATTCCTGTTTGACTGTATTGATTCAATTTTGTAATAATGTGCGATTCATTCTTTTTTTTTTGTATAACCCATGCGCAACTTTTGGTTAATAAAAGTGACGCGTGGAATTTGTGTGGAGTAACTTCTTCCCCGGGTATGTACATAGTTGCACCTTGTTATTTCCTTGCAATACAGGCTCAGGAGTCATTAATGGGCTACCGGATGAGGAGAGTCTGTCTGAGTCATTTTCTGTAACTAAGAATATCAGGCAAGGTCGATTGCCGTCCCCACCGCTCTTTAATGATTATACGTATATGTAGACTCAGTTCATGATGCCCCCTCAGTATCAAACAATGAATGTCGTATCAATGCTACTAGTGTCAACTGCATTAGTCGTGCCGATGACATGGTCATACTTGCTAAACATTTCAGTGCGTTGCAAAGACTTATAGACATATGTGAACAGGAAACCGAGATGTTAAACATAAGGTGGTACACTAACAAATCCGGATACGTGAATTTGCTAAGTTAGTGGAGAATACCTGAACGCTGTCGATAGTTTCTTGTGCCTTGAAAATGTCATTAATAGTACTGGTAGCCACAATGAAGCAGTTGGCATATAGGTCAGAAAATTGAACGAGATTTGCAGTCAACTTGTGCTTAAATTTGGTTTCTGTGTGCGGACGATAAAAATACACCAAATCAAAACGTATTGCTCCCCAATATACCCCAATAAACCCCAATGCCCTTTGGTCAAACGTCTCATAAGCTACAATTTCACGACCGAGAGTAACCTAGAAAGATATCGTTAGGAATTTGTTTAGTCTCGATAGGTACGGGCTACAGGCCTGTTTGCATCTCATGATGTCTGCTGCCTAACAGTACTGCTAAAAAAATGTACGTCCAGCTTCCAGGAGGGAACAGAGAGTGTCAGCAGTGCTCTACTGGCGGCAATTAGTAACACTGTCTCATACCACCGTCCTTCCAAAGTACTAAGGCGGTATTAAATGCTCTATGCGAACGAGGTAGCGTGGATGAGAAGAAACATTGTCTAAGACAATCAGCCACCTCAAAAACGTTCGTTTTCGTTTTTTGACTCTCGTGCCACTGTAAAGTTGTCGGTTGCATTGTTTACCTCACATGCGCCTCCCTAAATTATCTTTTGATTTAGGCTCTTTCCACATACATGTGCGTTTTCGTACATCTAAGCGTGATTTTTGGAATAAAAGTTTTATAATTTTTAATGGTAATTCCATTCTTATCATTATTATCATAATTATTATTACTACTATTATTATGGAGTTCCCATTGAGATTTATTTTCCCGTACCACTCTTAAATGAAATTTGCATGCAATTTTGAAGCGATATCCTTAAAAAATGTTATTGGTTGTGTTGCAGGCCAATTTACGTAACCAGCAAAACTTTAGCCAAAATTTGTTCATATCTTGGCAATCAGTCTGAGAAATGGAGACAAGAGCTCTCAAAAATCCTTGTAATATTTTTCGATGAAAAGTTTTAAAATTTATTTGGTCTTCTCATTCACCCATTTCAATGATGTATTTCCGAAAGACGGGCCATCTTCCGTTATTAATTATTTTAGTTGAGCTCTTTGCGCATCGCAATATATGGGTTCAACTCACCGAGCTCTATTCATAAGGGTCGCAGAACCGAGTAATGGAATAGGTCGAATATGAGGGTTCTCTTCACATTCTAGTTAGAGGCAACATTGCAATTTTTCATGTGACTAAATTATTGACAATATTTAGTTTACAATATTAAAATCCAGCTGTGTTAATTTCGATCCACGCATTTGAGAGTGATTGTATATTCATAAGTCGAAACTTTCATCAAATGCTACGCTGAGTGCGTCCCCATTGGAAATCTTCAAATTTTAGACTTCCTTTTACGTGCCATCCTTATGATTTATTTCATTTCAATATCTATACTTACCTGTATATCCAATTGCTTAAAGGTCTTAAATTTATAAATTCTTTTGTTATAGGCGTGTGTGAGAAAGCGCATTCGAGTGCGTAGAATACGTTTTTGTGCACTTCTGACTAGGACGAAGTTCGTGTATTTGCATTTGTATGGTCGTCTTATCTGCATCGTAATAATTCAATCCTATTTTGTGGGGCTATTGGTTAAATGAAAGTTTCATGTCGCAAGTTTCGTTGAAAATGAGCACCACTTCGAAACGACGTCCAAAGTAAATGTTTTTTACAATTTTTCTGTGCCATCTCCTCCCAAGAGATTTGCGCGTAACATTTTCTGACTTGCAACTCTAGTAAAGAATAATCTATGTTGCATAGTTCGGTAATTCAAGGTGAAAAAGATGAGTAAGATTTACCAAATGAATAAGCTTGGTGCCTGTCAGCAAAAAATGCAGCGTATCTAACCGGATTCCCACGAGCAACATAAAGACAAATACATATTTTCCCTCGGCCAGGCGTCTAGCAAATGTTGCAGACTGATAAAAAATTGATAAAATGGGGCTTTCGTTGTCTGCCTAAGCCGACTACAACGAATTCTAAAAACGGCGAAATCTTTCCTCACTGAACGTTGACTTTTAATACAATGATGAATAAAACATGAGTCTTTCAGCTGATAAGCCGTACATAATGCAGTACGATCGGCGTTGTAGGTATGGCATTCTTGTTTCAGATCGTTATATTTTATGCTCATAAGTCAATACGTAGTCATTTTCATATGTCTGTAGGACCCAATATTGGAAGAGTTACAAGCGTACGTTGTATTGAACCAGCTCATGTAGGTGAATGTTGTAACTTATGTTAGCAATATTTGAGCGCGAATCTTCGCTCACACAAACACGACTATTTCTTCATTGCATCTCTACTTATCGCCAGTGGAACAAGCTGATAAATTGGTCGAGGCGCTCCATGTACATAGTTCATTTTCGCCTTTCAGCTCTAGCAGCTTCTTATCACGTCCCGTTTATGCTCTTAAAAACACCTCAATGAAATCCCGCGAAGCACCGTTCTGCATTAGTTATTCGCCAGCTATTAGGTCTTACAACAGTGCTGAGCAATAAATACATAGCTCTCAGTACATGCACGGATCGTAACACATACATAGCGCGGAACACTTACATAGCTCGCAATACATGCACGGCTAGTGATGTATACATAGCTCGCAATACATGCACGGCTAGTGATGCATACATAGCACGCAATACATGCACGGCTAGTGATGCATACATAGGTAGTAATACATACATTGCTCGCAATACATACATAGCTCGATTGGCCTTGCCTAAGTGTAGTAACTTGCTTCAAACATGAGCGGATTTTAAAACCATGTCACAGGTATTCTTCGTCACATCATCTCATAACGATCCCTGTCGAAGAAATTCCTCTCACAGGACTGGTATCGAAATTCAGAGTAAAATCAGTCGACCAGGGAAGAAATTTAACAACTTTCCAATCAAGGAAAATAATTCACCCCTTTGCCCATCAATAGATTACAAGTTCTAAGTTTCTTGTAGGTTACTCATTGAGAAATTAGGCTTATGAAGTTAAAATTTATTTTTTGGAAATTTCAAGTCAATGTATGTCCTGGTATTAAATGCAACTATCATTCTGATACCTGGTAAAAATGATAAAAATCGAAATATGATGTACATATATTAATGCTGAAAACACGAACTTTAGTAAGTGAAATTGAAAGTACACGTTCATTTTCAGTCTCATTTGTTTGCATGTATACGCAAACAGACTTAGGAAAGGTTTCCGCACGACAGAAATGAGCTCAGGCGCATTTCACAGTGAAAAAAATACGTTACATAAGAGACGATTTACTCATGAAGCCAGTATTCCTTGAAAGTTGCAAGAAAGGCAATAATTAGCCTAAGTTTTGCAGAGATGTTGCTATAAGTGTTAGATTCTCTATTATCTAAGCTCTAACGGTATTTATTTACAGCCAACTGGATGGCCTTTGTTCTACAGTATTTTCACACTTGTAGCATAATTACTCACACACAACGGTGCGTCATACCCTCATCAGAAACTGACACATAAGTATGTGTCAGCAAAATATGATACCACACTTTCCTGACTCACATGATAGCATAAAGTGCACGTACATGCTTACACATCCTGTACTCGTTTATGCACAGACGGTTGTTTTCTGTCATAAATCTACGGGATTTGCAGCAAAGATTTAACTTACTCTGCGATCTCACTTGTTTTACTGGTGGATTCAAAAACTAAAAAATACAATTTTTTTTGGCTTTGCTAACAATTATTATCCATATTAAAGTTTTAAAAAATCTATAAATGTCTTATCAAGAAACGAAAATGCTACGGTGAAGTTCCGTATTTGAATTTAATCTAGTTTCACCAGGAGCAACATAGGATAAACAGGTGCGTAAAATTTCAGAAATGGATAAAATCTTCGGATAAATATAGTTTTACAATCTCCAAGAGGCTCTTGGCAAAAATATAGGCTTAAACAGGTGAGAGATACAATACTACATACTACAAAATGAGTTTATGGTCATAATAGCAGAGCATATACGAGTTAAATGCGCTTTATGCTCATTTTCAAATGCTAATTTTCATTGTACATGTTCAATTTTTTAACTACCCTGATTTCAAAGACATTTTCCCAGCCGCTTTCAAAAATAAGATGAGTAATTCAGAACATGCAAAGGATGAGGGCAGTTCCATCTTTGAACGTCTGAGAAACAATTAGCAGATGCTCGTATTTGGTCCGAAGAATTGGTCATTCTCTCACAATTGCTACTAGCTATAGTACCCGAACTTGCTGCAACTAGCCATACTAGCTGCAACTAGCCACTTGCCATAATAGCCATACTAACTGTAACTAGCCGTTGAAGGGGAACGTGCCGTAACTAGTCGTAACAGATGGTAAAGTACAAAATCTTTTTTGTCTAATTCTTCAAATAGAAAATGGCCTGCGAAGTCCAGTTCAGATTTTGTGTGTGGCAACGTCAGTTGAACATTTTAAAACACTTCAGTAGTTCTTTTTCAAAAGCTCTCATTCTCCCTGGCAGGACTCTCTTGGGTTCTTAAAGTCAACTCAGACGTACCCTACACGATTTAACTGTTTTCCCCAAGTTGTGAGGATTTCCGACGTTTCTTGACAATAAGTATGTCAGCATCGATTTAATTTCGATTGTAAACCCTGTGACAGGGCGACTGCTGCCCCTAAACGTATGAGAGGTTCGACCTGTTTTGGACAGAGGTGATCAATTGGAAATTCAGTGGCATGTTTACAGCTCCAGGCATATTGTAGGGCTGGCCAGGATCGCTAAATTTCTCCATTTTATTTTCAAGAAATGATCTGATGTACGACCATTTACTTGTGTTACAACTGATAGGTCTTGGTTAAACGGCAAAATAAATTTCACGTAAAGACTACCCGCTGCAAAAATCCTTATACGAGGAAGAATAGGAGACAACTATATTTAAACTTTAACTTTTTCACCTGGCACGCATGGTAAATGTTCGAAAGCAGAAGCTAAATAATTTTCGGTGACACGTAGCATAACATGGACGCAAATCAAAGCAACGTGAAAATTACGTAAAAATAGAATCTAATGTTAACCAATAATTATTGGAAATAAAGTAAGTTCCCGAGCCAAATAGGTGATTCAGAGAGTCAGCACTGACGTGCAAATTCAAAGTTAACTCATCGATGCGTATAGTTTACTCACCAATAAATCTTGTCCATTTTTCAAAAAGCTAGTTAGAAAGTTATTTACACCAGGTACAAAGCTCGAGGGAAATTTTTGTCCAATTGGCGATATGAAAGTAAATCTGTAAATGTTATAGGTGAAAACTAAGCCGTTCTAAAAGTCAAAATTAAGAAGAAGATTTATTTTGAAATGCTTTTAAGTCTTGAGTGTGTTATTGCCGCACAAAAATGTAGAAGCACGTTGTAATCAATCAAATATTTGTTGTCATTACCTTCTGTTACTTCTCTTCATATTCGGTATTATTACAATCGAGTGTGCATAAAAATGTACGCTACACAGTGATGAGTTAAATGTATCTCGCCTTACGATGTTGCACACAAACTGTCATTTTGGTGGTGAAGTAAAAACACTCCGTAGTCACGGAATAACTCACATTGCACCACTGTTATCCTTTTGACGGCGAAGAATGTTTACAAGGAAAGTTTTCAAAGCTTGAAAATTCTTCGTATGCTGGTGCTGTTGGCTACTTCTGTTCCAAAACACAAATTGGAAATTAAACTGAACTTTGATCTTTCCAGCAAAGTAGTGACAGTATCAGAAATGGTTCATAATCTACCTAGCCATCCTGTTAGATTGAAATAAAAGCTGAGTAGAGCCTTATGGTGGCTAAATAGGGTCCATTAAAAGCTCAGTATCAGCTTTGAGCAAGAGCTCTGAGCGCTTAATAGGCGATGTGTGAACCCGTCTCAACAAGTTCAAGACTTGAGAAGGTTTTAAGCTAAAACTTGACTTTCCATTCATGTCGAGTTGGATGAAGTTTCTTAACTGAGTCAGTAACATTAAAACCTGAATAGTTGTCGATAATATATTATCACTTGAGTGATTGTTAGATCTTTAATAGCTCAACTACCCGGGTATGTCACGGATGCTTCCAATTAACTAGCTCGCATTATTCTACTATAGCGTAGCATTCGCTTTGATATTAATAGCACTGCAAGGCTGTGTTAGATGATTTCAGAACAAAACGGTAAACGTTATTAAGACGATAAAACGAATACTTCACGGAAAAACTGCTCGCAACAACAAAAAATGCAGCCTATTCATACCTGGCTTAATATACCTCAACTAGGCAGTAAATGTCAGCACTCAAATTTCAAAGTAGAATTTATTGCAGTGCACATTCAACAAACTTCTTTCAAAAGACTCGAGATGAACAGAACTCTCGAGCACCTCATCACTTTCCTTAGGCTTTCTAGTGCAAGAGCTACATAAGTGTCTTTTTTGCGTGCTCCAAAAGGTCAAGCAACAGCTTCTAATTTACAGCCATTCATCTACATTCAAAAGTCATTAGAGAGCAGCTAATGAACGTGCTCGATGGCGTAACTCGGTCGAGTCATAGCTCGATCTTGTTCCTAACGAGAAGATTACACTCGCCGAGCAAACATACATCTAGTGTCTTCATTAACGGAACTCGATCTGCTCTTCTTCTCTGGGCCTCGTTGTCACACGTGGGGCAAGGTTTTTCCTTTTTTCGAACGGTTATTCTCATAGCAAGGAAAGACGCCTTGCATCCTACCGACTCATATGTATGTCATCACATATAGTGCGAGAACTTTTTTCTTTCTGGCTCCCACCCTCACTGGTGGGAACGAAGTCTTGCATTATTTCAACCCTAATTGTGGCAGGTTCCGCAGGAGCATTGTATTATTCCCCGTTGGTACTGTAAATTATCGTCAAGTGAATCGTAGAGCTTACCGTCATCAGCTGCTGTACAGTCAGGGTTTCTATAAACGAGTCTATGTCACAGGAACAGCATTTGAGTTCTGTTTCTCTGCATGTCATCACTGTCACTGTTCTTTGGTGGTGTGCAATGGTAACTACTGAAGAATAATTCTACAAAGCGTACAGTACACAATAACAAAAACAAGTCGATCTTCAAATGTGTCCATCTAAAATGTTTGTTTTTAGTTGTGTGTCGAGGTTAGAAACCAGGGAAACGCTAGCTAGGGAGCGCGATGTATTGCAACAGTTCATCTACGCGCTGCAAATGCATTTTTTAGACCACGAATTTGCTAAAATATATATTTTAGACCTCGTACACAGGTATTCACGCATACCAAACTGAAAATTTCTCAAATTTGTGCGGAAACCATGCTGATTCTTTCCTGTTTGTGATTTGAGTACGCAGGTATTTCTAGAGAGACCACAAAACTGAACTAATATCTATGAACATGAAATAATGATGCAAAATAAAACAAATGTTCTTTTGCTAGCTTGATAAGAGCTTCTTTTGAGTTGACGAGCTCGGTATGAGTTCAAGCTTCAATCGACCTCATAATCAGCTGAACTATGACAAATTATGATTTTAACATACATCATGGTGAGCCTGGAGGCTTTTTAACAGCACTTAACATTAAAAAAATGAGGCAAATGTGTCTCGAATCTCGGAAGATGGCTTTTGAACTTAATGAGACGGAAACGAGGAAAGAACATTTTCTAAAACGAGGAATAGTGAGATTTGGTTGTCAAGTTTTCAAGCTATTCTTGGATTACAAGTAGGTTTGCAATTTTCATAGCTTGAGTTGTAAGATATAGCTAGTTTTTTTCTGAATCACCTTTTACAGACAAATGGGAATTTAAGAAATCACAGGCCGCAAAAGAGTTTTATCTAAACCTTATAAAATCATGATTTTTTTCACAACCTCAAAGCTATAACATCACTTTTTTTCGTGGTGAATTGAGAATCTTGAGAGGTTTTTAGCCAAAACCTGCATTCGTGAGATTTGATGTCTATTCAGGGCATGAAATTTGACTTCAGCTTCCGGGATCAATTTTGTTTAGAACTCGCCATCCAGGTGCCGCCTTTGATCCGCAGTTCACATGCACGAATTTTAAGTTGCTGCCACATGATTTAGATGCCGGAGGTTCTTTGTCCAAATTCAAGTGCGGAAATAGAAATCATTCTTCATTACTGTAACGTGAGGAGAATTTTCTAGAGACTTTATATCACTAGCCATGACGTCTCAGCTTTGTATTCGCAGCTGCAAGGGCAGTTGAATCATTCTTACCAATATTTTGAGCGTGAGATGAGGGCATTGAAATATTACTCGGCTTGTTTGCAGAGTTATACACGATTAGATTCTTTTACTCAATGAAATTGGAGATTTCCTTTTTCAAACTTAGTCAAAATTTACCTGCATGCATGAAAAAGAGAGAATATGTCGTCTGCGTTCCTCAAGCCGAGCGTTTAATAGGTAAATTTTTACGGAGAAGACACAAGTTGGAATTTCTTTAAATTCAAAGAAAGTAAGAAAATGATCAGTCCAGGATTTCTGGATCAAGAAGGAAGATCATATTTCTTTGGCAGTACAATGAATTTTTCCGTGGCTTCCCAGAGTTTTTTACCAGAAATTTTGTAGCCCGCTCTGATATATTTGCATGTACTGAGTACGAGTAACTTCGGTCTCGACAGTAACGTGTTGCAGGGTTTGACCTCTCCAGTTGAGTGGATTGAGGTAGAGTATTTTATGTGTTTGAAAAGGAAGAACTTTATTAAAATAAATGAGATATATACTCCAAGGCCATAATTTAAAGAAGATTCATTTAAGCTGTTGAGTGATTAAAATGAATTTTTCTTTCGAGTCACAAGTATCGTAGAGAATTGAAAAATTGAACATAATGAAAAAGTCCAATAAGCAGTTGAATTAATTTTAGCTTCATTGATGAATTTGCCAATGAAGTGGAATACAAATAAATTTTTCTCCTGAAACTTTCAGAACATAAAAATTCAACTTAATATCTAGAAATTAGGCGTTCATGCAAGATGTTTATGCGTGGATTTGATTTTGGATTGATTAGAGTACTCACTTCTTCATTTTACACACAAATCTGCAAAAATATTCGACTTTAATTTCATTTGCTTCGTGAACGACAGTCTTTTCACATAATTTTTGCTACACAGCAGAACAACGAGCTTGAAAAAATGACTGAGTTTAATTGAATTGTACATGATTTGCCCGTCATAAGCAAAAACGAAACTCTAGATTCGACATTTTGAAAAATATATAATGCACGTGGAATATTTCAGTTTCCTCATAGTATTCAATGAGTATGTAGGGTTTTCCAATACATCTTTTCCCAGTAGCTGAAAACATTGCGGTGGGCTGGCAGAATGAGCAAAGCTTAGGCAAATAAACTCCTTCACTTCGCAACTGCAATTAACGAGGCTGGTTTTTTCTCTTTTCTGTACATGGATTAGTTGAGTTTTAATGAACGGGCGTTTAAGGACGTGAAGTTGCCAGCAATTGTGTTTTTATCGCATCTGTTTTCGAAACTTAAGCAAAAATCAGAATCCCAAATGGAAACCAGCATCTATTGCGTAACTCAGTGCACGAGTTTCTGTCGCACGAATTTCAATTCGACTTTTTAAAAGACGCAACTTTTTTGAGGAAAAGAGCTCAGCTGAAATTACACTGAGAATTACTTTCGATGAGTGTAGTGTTTCGAAAATCTATGACGAACCTTAGCAGCTAATTTCACGCGAGAGCGCAGTAACAACATGCACACTTTATGTACAAAGATTTCAATTAAAAATGTAATTAAAAGTTACTTACCTGCAGTCCAGCCGAGGAAGCTCTTCTCCTAAGGCAAACTGTTCTTCTTTAATTTCAGTTGAAATTTCTAATCCCAATCATTTTTTGGAAAGCATAAATTTAGTGACACTGTTTTCACAGGAACCAAAGTTTTTTTCATACTTCTTTCAAGAAGCTCTCCTATTCACGGCATAGGTTAAAATCTTTCAATTTTCCACTTTTCTTTTACGAAAATAACGTCGAAATAAGTTTCTTCTGCTGTTCTTGAAAAGACGGTCTTACTCTAGAAAAGAAATGAAGACAGAATAAGATCCCCATTGCTTCAAACACCAAAAAATTCTTCTCTCAATGAAGTTACTTTCGCTTACCTGTAACTCGAACTCTGCGGAATCTGATATCTCACACGAACGAAAAAATCAATAAAACGTCTTGGTCTCTCCTAAAAATAAGTTCGAGACTTTTTACTGAATAAATATCAGGGGAAGTAATAAGAAAGAAGAATAATCTTTTACCCGAGCGGTAGAACTTCTTTCAGAGCCCATTGATCAACGGGAGGCCATGGGGGGCCGAGAAAGTAGCGGGATCATTCTGTTCTAAAAAGGCTTATGATGAGCCGGACTTTGCCGAGCGCCGCGCCGGCCCACCATTATCCCAGCGGTCGATCGTATCGATGCTACCCGACTTGAACGTGAGCGTGTGGATCAGACAAGGAAAAATTGGTCTGAGTAAAGGGAAGTGGGGTATGAAAGAACTTTTACTTTGGGGATATTGGCTCGTTCCCTCAAGTGATAACTGTACAATACACGATGCTCCAGGAGTTGTGGGTAATTGCATGACACTTCAGTTTAATTCTAGGGAAGAGACATTAGTGGGTAACTTCATTTAGATCCCATTACATCCATTACAAAAGTAGCTAGGCTTTTGATGGATCTCAGATCTCCTGTTTTACCTTGTCATTTAAGCACCGAAAAAAGTGTTGTACAAGGATGAAATTAATTGATTTTGCTTCTCCTCAAGGCTGCCAGACTTACACAATTACTAACTAACACAATTACATGCACAATTTTCCTCAATGCATAGGACGAATTACATGGTTCCATGCATCTGAATAAACGAACTTCCTATGACTTCAAAATTAAGAGTCTGAATTCTGTGTGAACCTGCCTGAGAAATGTCAGGTACCGTCGCTGGGGGATGAATAAATCAGGTGAAACATGAACTTCTTCAAATGCTTGAAGTGAGGAACGGTGCACACTGAAGTTAAGTACTGAAATGACGTGAAAATAAGTCATGATACCATGGGAATGATAAGATGCTCTACGTTTCAAGTTTGGAGAGAACATATATAAGAAAATTGTACCTTCGCACATCCGTTGAACTTGGCATTTCAAGCACGCAGGGTCATAAAGCCTAATTTTAATTTGACTATTCGAAATGATGATAATACCTCCGGGATACAGGTCATCGCGTAATTCAAACGCCATTTGTCAAGGATCTTTGAGCAGAATTTTCAAGGATAATAGGGTGAATATATGGTTTTCTTACGCTAGACCTCCAATCATGCTCTATGAATCAAAAACAATTGGAAGTACTCTGAATTTCGCTCGAGAAAGACTCCCTATCGCTGTGAGGGTCTAGGGTCCTAAACGATGTGCATAACTGATATGAGTGGCCGCTTTGCAGGCTCGCCAGGAGGGCATACATTTTACAGACGATTGAGGTACCCTGAAGAAATCGATAGAAATGGGAGCGGCTCTGCGTAGTGTCATTCGAAGAAAGGGTTCGAAAACAGTGATTTCTGTTGCATTTAGAAATTGTACTGTTTCACTAATGTTCTTTGTAAGGCAATTCATAGATACACAATACAACATGTTAATTTCTAGGGTTCATTTACATAGTTGTAGGAGCAATTAAAAGCACCACTACACGTAGAGAGCAAATTAATTGGAGAGCCAATTAGATCTTGAACTAATTACTGATCATTGAGTCACGCCCGTCACAAAGAACATTAGATTGTGAACTGTTTTTCTGGAGCAATAGTTTTATTTTTTCATTTCAGATCCTTCACCGATGGCCAGGAGAGTTGAGTAGAAATCCACTACCAACTGCTGTGAAATTTAATCCCGATTATCAGAAATTCTGTCGCAGTTACATATGTGCCTCAACATTGAATAAAATCCCAAGACTACTATAAAATCAATATGTAATTAACATTAAGTGTGCCAAGGATAGAAATGAAATCTCTCCTAAATTGTCATGGAATCCTAACCCTTCGTCTCCTACAGAATTAAATCCTATAGAATTAAATCTCCAGTGGAATCCTTCAATCTTAAGACGGATCATCGGGATTGTGTTCCACTTATTCAGCCTGCACTGTCGCAAGCCTTAGCTCAATGGTAATGATTGTAATATCAGCGGAAAGTCGAGCACCTACCGTACCACATCGTCTATGTTTGGTTGAAAATTGCATATTTTCTTCGGATGTGCGGAATATTGCTCCAATTTACCAAAGAAAACTTCGAAGCATTTTTAAATTTTAACGTGAGTTAGTTAGCTCAAATTCGTTTGAGAACTGAACACTAAACCATTTTAACAAGCAGCTCATGTGTCACGAATTTCACGGTAAAGTTTTTGGAAAAAAAATGCTGCACATTTTATTCAGTAAAGATCCGATGCAACTAATGAACCTGCGATGTTATTTTGAACAAAATGTCCCAAACTAGATAGCCTCGCGTTTTCTCATCAAAAAATAATGACGTGCTCTAAGATATCTTCCACATCTTACAATCCATCTCATGGAAACGTTGTGTTCTTCGAAGGTGTAGCAAAAATATTACGAGGGATGTAATTTCACGGCATCTCATTACCCACAATGGTAAAACCCTGGTTACGCCTTAAAGTAAGCTCCCCAGACTAAAAATTAGTCACCTGCTACTAACATGACGTATATGAATGACTGCCATGACAGTTAATGACAGTTCTAGCCCGATGCCCTCGGCAGTTGTCATCTCAAAAAGAGCACGAAAAACAATACACTGGAGCTCAAAAGATAGTAGGTGACTAATTTTTTGTCCGGCGAGCTTAGTGTCATTATATTACACCCATTGGACGGCGCGATTTCATGAAGGAATCCATATGTTAGTGAACAATGATGTTCGTTCCGAGGAGCTGTTCTCCATCCGTTCAAAAATGAGCTCATTAATGTGTCGAAATATCCACAAACGGTGAACAATAGTTCAAATTTTTTAATTGTGATCATCATTGGCTTGCATATGCTTGGGGCTAACCATGCGCAGTGACATGTGGTCAGGCGGCTAGCCAAGGCTTTAATTCAGAAGTAAAATTTTTCAGTGCATCGAAGGCTTATGCAATTTCTTCAAGCTCGCTCGAATACGGGTTCATTGACGTACGTAATGTGACATCAGCAAGCTCGGTTGGTTCTGAAACAAAATCTTTGTAGCCGTTAAGAGGCCTGCATACGTCGCTGCACATTCTATGTGCATGCCTCCGAAATGCACTGGCGCGAGTTCATGTTGGATTAAAATTTTCGGTCGTATTCGAGCCAAGTCACGGGTGCAGTGTATACGTGAACAACGCAATCAATTTTGCAAAACGTCACACTTGAAATGAATCGATTATTTCGTTTAGGAAATTTGCAACAACAATTTGCCCGGACGATTTAGTTGAAACAAAACATCCATAATCCATTGAACTATTTTTCTACAGGTCCAATTTCAATGAATAGGCCTTTTTACAGGCGGAAAAACTCTTAATAATCTCGGATTGCTGATTATTAGGCCACCTACTTAGAACACCAATTAACATTGCGCTTTTAGGAGTACATCAAAATCTAGATGGGCTAATATCGTTGCCATTATTTAGCTTTGAATGTTATCGGGTCACTTAATCGATATTGTAAAGTCAGCCATTTCATGCGATTATTTTTGTGATACTTGGAGACGGAATAATTTGCTGATCAAGAAGAACTAATTCATATATTTAGGTCATTGTTTATGAGGTCTTCAATAAAATTTTTTCGTATATTTGTAAAACAATAAAAGTGCGTTTGCAATTATTTAGTTGCGAGTGGGGCTTTAAAAAATACATATGACCAGGCTGATTTGGAAAATTCAAAATTTTTGTCACGCTCAGTTTTAATGGGAGAATTTCGCTCAATTTTAATGGAAGAATTTCCATTTGGAGTGGCAAAGCACTTTGTCTACGGAGACTAGAAGCAGCCCTTATTACCTAAGCGCCTCGTTGGAGAGCTGCGTTCTTCAGGCTAGAGAAAATAAAGGCGACCGACACCCAGGATGCTGCCTATCACTCAAGGCCTTGAGGCCTACATAAATTCAGGATTGGTACACTCTGGAGGCATGACGGGAGCAGGGCAGAAGCAAATTGATAATTATCGACACTCTGTTTGAAAGGATGACGTGAAGAGAATATGGAGACAGCGAAAAACAAATGGAAACTTGAAGAATAATAGGGTTATTTATACAAATTAATTTGAAATACTGGACTTGACTTTCATGGGGAAATCCGTGGAGTATTAATTCTTTGAAAAGTGGCCGGGACCCCGACGATCATCGCAAGTTCTTTCCTGAATGGGTCCCGCGAAAACAAGAGTGCAGTAGGGGCCGTTAAATTACGTTAAAGAGTTTAAATCTTAAGTCACATTTTATTGATGTGTGTCGAGGATTGTACGGAGAACAAAAGACTTCTTGGTAATTCACCTCTCCCTACGGCGGGGGTGTAGAGCGTCATTGTCGGCCAGATTCATCGACGGTAAAGACTCAAGACATTTCTTACCGTTTTTTATATCTGGACGTCTGAGACTGATATTACTTTGGCCTAGAACATAATTGAGCAATATATGTATATATATATACATATATACTTGCTGGTGCACGATTATCCAGTTTTAAAATCTGTGGTGTCAGTTCTGTGAAAAAATCATTACGATACAAAAAATCCCTGTTCATCGAAATGAGAGCAAAACACTGAGATCGCAGTCTCTCCTGCAAACAATGGGAGGCAGCACTTCCCTCGCAAGTTCCATTAAGTGATACTTCGACAATACCCAGCAGTCAGGCTGCAAAACTGCGCAGGTGTGTTGCACCAGCTGGGAGTGGAGCACAGCTGTTCACACTGCTGCCTATACAAATTGTGCTTCCTTCCTACGCAGTTGGTGCAATTTCTGCGCTTCTGTCCTTTGTTCGTGAAGTCAAAGGAGCGTGCAACTGTCTGTCTCTGTTGTCTTCATTCAAAGCAATTTGCTTCTCAATTACTGCTGGGAAAGGTGACGATGAAGTTTTAATTTAAACAGACCAGTTCGTTACGGAATCTTAAATTGACTCTATGTTCGGCAAAGCAAATTATGCAGTTAAAGTAACTAGCCAATCTAGGGATTGAAAAATGGAAACTTCAGATCAAATATTATTGTAAATCCGAGTTTGATGAATCGAATTTTGCACTACGCGAGTTGAAAATACATTCAATGCATCCGAGTGAAAGTGCTGAGCCCCAATTTATCCTGTAATAAAGACAGGGAAAAAATAATTCCTACAAAGCAACGATTCAATTGAAATCGTTTTCAAAGAAATAAAAAAACGTATTTACGAAATTCTTGGTCATCTCAGACTTCCGTTCACTAAAGCCCCACTTGCTTGGTGCACCCTCACACGAGACATCCTCAACACGAGACATCCTCAGCACGAGACATCGTCAACACGAGACATCCTCAACACGAGACATCCTCAACACGAGACATCCTCAGCACGAGACATCGAGCCTGTGAAAGCGACGGCAACGAAAAAAAGCTGCGCTCTCTTCTTGCACGAGAAAAATGCGCCTTCGAGGACGAGTGCTCCAGAAATAATCCCGCTCGGACCAGCTGACCGTACGGAGTTCATGAAATACTGACATTTTAGTGACTTCTTCAGAAGCCTGCGTTGAAATCATTATGATAGATTTCATTTCGCTCGCACACGAAAGTTGGTTTAAATATTAACTGTATATTACGACACTTTTCGTTATTCCAGAAGCTTAAATACAAGAGATGTAACGAGAAGATTATGATACTTGCGATAAAAGAGACTTTTCAGTCTCTTCGCTCCCGCGCTCTAAGTGATGGTTCCATGAGAGTCTTAGAGTTACAAAAGTGGACGACTAGAGCGTTTTTGCTTCTACATACAGCTTCAGAAAACGGTAATCATGGAACTACATAACTCGCCAATCTTCTCTCATCTGCTCATATCATTTCATATAATGAAAGAGGAATAGGAACTACGAACAATAATCTGTCATTTTTAACAGGCTTGACAAACCAGTCGTATTGACACGCGCCGCCTGAGCTTCGCTGTCAGCGCTGAGTGACGGCGCTGTTGAATCGGACTTCAAAATCCTATTAGGAAAATAATGGCATTGACTGATCCGTAATGCGACCTGCCGCTCATCCTTAGCCCCACCATCGGGTAATGATGAAAATCATTAATTTAACGACGAGTTCTTCACACGAACTTGTACAACTTTTGACCTCTTCCTGCCTTGTAGCGCCAGAACGAGTCTGAATTTGGTTCCAGAGGCCTTAGCTTAGGGCTAGTTTTTCGGCAGGGAAAAAACTAGCTTTAGTCCAAACTTACGGCTGTCTCTCGCAGGAGAACTGATGTTAGCCACCCATTCTCCGGCGCGATATGCTTTGTTTCAATTGGCAGCTTCTTTTTCTCTATCCACTGACGCAGAACTCAAAATTTACTGCTATGAACACAACATCTGAAATACAGTTATTTTTAAATGGCCTTTTAAATACATGGCTACGTTCAGTTTTTGATAGAAAAGCTTCAACGGGTTCGTAAGGACCAGCGATGCACATACTTACACTGCTCGTTATTTTTCAAAGAGCAACAATGCTCAGTATTCTAATACTCTGTTCTAATACAGATAAAAGATATTGATGGGCGTGAGGGAAAAATATTCATTTTTAATAATGATTTCATTGGGAACGTAGAATGAGGAAATTCATATTTTATTTTTCGTACAAAAAATATTCCCCTTGCGCGCATAATGTACCAGAAATTTTACTCTGTTTATCGGTTTTCCTAAGGCAAATATCATTTTCTTCCGTGATCGTACACAAAAATATTCTTTTCGCGTCCGTGGAAAATGCGAAATTTTATTTTCCTGACTGAACGTTCACAAGGGTTTTTTAGGGACAGTGCACTGAAAATTTATTTCCTTGAATGACTTTCTGTGGATGTTATTTTTTAGGTAGTTTTATTCATGGAATATATTACTTTCTGGAATGATTGCTCCTAGAAATCATTTTCTTTTCTCACAAAGACGACGGAAAACTTTATTTTTCTAGCGCATTGTGTCCTGAGTGCGCCCTGCTGGCTGAGATCATCTCGAATTTGGAAAGAAAAGAGCTTCACTGGAGTGGCAACTCGGTCTCCGCGAAATTCCGTTATTTTCTTAACGAAATAACCGCGAAGTAAATCATATGAAGTATACGGTAGTTCATCAGCGCTGTTTCGAACTTTTGAAAATAATAAAATGAGGTAACTTTTGATCTGGAGCCCTTCGACGTTTTTCCTAAATAATTTCATAAAGAACGAAGTTCAAAGTCCTGGCGACCGGTAGAGTGCCACAGCGTCGCGTGGAAGTGACTGAACCAAGGGGGAGCACCGCACACCCTCACACAGCCGCTTCCGGAGGCCGACTGAACCCTTGGTGACATTGGCACGTCGGTTACATACAATGGCACGTAGCAGAAATATTTTTTCTCACATTATTTGGTTCATCAATCGTTATCACTTATGTTTTGAACGCCTTGCAAAAGTTGTTCCCTGAAAACCTGTGAGATAAGATGGTCTTCTATGTAACACCATGAAAGATCTGTACCTGAACCACGATCTGAAAATGCTCAAAGCCTTTCAGTACATTCGAGTTACCGTATTTTGTGTAATTTCACCCACACGAGTAATTTCATCAAATACTTTACACATCTATCGATGTGACAGTGGAAAAATAAAGACTATGTCCCGTTACTGTACAAAGTGAACAAGCTGAGGCTTGCACAATTGGCTTTCTTATTTTTTTGGCATCTCGTCGAGAAAACAGAAACGGAAGAGCTTGAGTTCCTCCCTCATCGTACTTCTCTCTCACGCTGACTGAGGCCGACATGTTTCGTTTTGATTTCGAACTTCGAGAGAACGATGTGCTCGTCTGCGCGTCAGGTTAAATTTCATCGAAAACTGAACCTAAAAGGTCCTTCACACGATCAGTCAAAGCCTGAAGACAGTGTCGGCGGACACCCAAATATGAGTATTAAATCCTAACTTTGCTCTCCATTCTGGAGTGAGGTAGGGAGTCAAAGTCCCTTGACTTCCGATCTGACTCTCATGTGGAATATATATTGATATCCGTAAATTTTTGAGAACATTTGCTTGGAGTTGCGCAGTGCAAAATTTATGGAAATTTTTATTTAAAACCATACCTAGCACTATTGTACTATCACCCCTACCACCACTGCACCATCACACCTGCCACCACTGAACTATCACACCGGCCACCACTGAACTATCACACCTGCCACCACTGAACTATCACACCTGCTACTATTGTACTATCACACCTGCCACAATTGCCCTATCACACCTGCCACAATTGCGCTATCACACCTGCTACCACTGAACTATCACACCTGTCACTACTGTACTATCACACCTGCCCCTTGACAATGCAACATTTATTTTACAAACACTTTTAGCTGATGTTGAACTGCGACTTCTGATTCATTCGTTATCACGAGCGAGTTCACTGTGGCATGTTTGCAATCTCAAGCCTCATACAATCGTAACCGTGCTCCAAGTGCTACCGTGCACAGCGCAACTGCGTCTTCTTTGTGCTATGTTCATGCACACCTAGACACGCAACATGCATCATGTGGCACCAATTCAACGGTTAATGTGAACGAAAACTCTTGCATTCGAGTGCACGCCGGCCACTCCGTGTGTTCCATGTTCGAGGGAATTCTGAGCCACGTGTGGGTCCTGTAAGTCTTCCAAGCCTCACACGTCCAAGCAAAGAGGGAATCCAAATCTAATGGTAATTTTTAATCTAATACGTGTCCACGCCTGCTAAGTCGAGGGGGTGCCTAAGCACCCACTCGACTTTACGCTACCTTCAACCTTACGCTACCTTCAAGCCTTATTATGCTTTCAAATCTTTCAGGTCCTCATCAATTGTAATTTTTAAACTTGATATGGAATGTGTGATTCTGTAAAATGAATCAAGGAAGGTGTGACGGGACTGAGCTAAGGTCTGAATCAGACGTCGTTTATTTGTCCAGAATTCTATGGCCTAATGCGTTCTTTGTTCAGTCTATCATTGAAAACTTATTTTGTATCGAAGGTGATTCAAATTTTCGCAGTGAGTTCGGGTGAGAAGGTTTTTGCAACTGTCTATTAGTTTTACGGCTGATGTCCATGTATTCTGAAAATCCCTATAGGACATATAATGTGTATAGGACATATAATGTGTATACGACATATAATGTGTATAGGACATATAATGTGTATAGGACATATAATGTGTATAGGACATATTTAGTGAGCCATTGTAGGCTCACCAAATCTGACATACGGTATAATGTTAGAGCGCACGTCCGACGGCAAGGAGTCTTTATATTTAAAATAATCCTAACTTTAAAAAGAAGCAAACAAGAATAAGATTTTCAAATTTCAAGATCTCATGTCAACATCAGATGTGGTCGAGATCTCATATCAACATCAGATGTGGTCCAGATCTCATATCAACATCAGATGTGGTCCAGATCTCATATCAAAAGGGAGCAAAACACGAAGCTGGAAGAATGATCTGCGCACTGTCATGTGTGTGCCTTGTTCATCATTTTCATAAGTAAAATAAAAAAATTCAAGATATGAAATACAAAGAAGCCAAAACTCAGGGAAAAGTTCACTGCGAGACGTTTTCAGTCTAGTAAAACAAGTAACAGGGTCAAGTTCCATTCAATACTATTACTGGTTCATGAAACCTTTCATTTAAACATTCGTGAAACCATTCGTGATCACTTGTAATACTTCACATGCATAGCTCAAAACATCGAGAGTTAACCCATAAGCTTTGTCAGAAAGCCCTTCTACGTAAAACTTTTCACAGAACCTCATAAATTTGAACGGAACAAAAAAGAGTAATAAACACTGTAGTAAGTGAGGGAGAACACGGATTATACGTGACAGAAGGAGCTCAGCCAATGTCGAGGCGTTCTTTTTCAACCTCACGAATGATTGGCCATTGATTGAAGATCGATCATTTCAGAAAGAGAAGTGCAAAAACAAGCATCGTTCTCAAACGGAGTGGGTTGCTAGGGCGATGGCGATACTTCGTAGACGGGTAGAGTGTTTCTCTGCAATCCCTGCGGTACTTTTGTACCTTTTTGGGCAGGAACGAAACCTTCAAAGACGATAAACGTACAGCAAATGAGCTACCTGGAAATTGAAGGTCGTCGCTATGAGTAGGTGTCATTTGAAGTACGGGAAGTCTTCAAAGTAACGTCAAAGCTCCATTACGCCATGAGCTGCTTGGCTGAGGACAGAGATTTGTATTTCTCTCTTATTCACTTTATTTCGAGGATAAAGTAATCATAGGTGAACTTAAAAAATCAAGAATCTAATAGTATTCAACATTTTTTCTCGTTAGCTGAAAGAAATCAAGTGTAAGTGTACAGTGAAATGAACGAGTCTTCATTGTACAAAAAATTGTCTCTTACACACTCTTTTGCGCTGAGGAATGTCGCGTGTACACTCCATTGTGCTGAGGAATAGTTCTTGTACACTTCATTGTGCTGAAGAATATGTATTACATACTCCATTACCCCGAGAAATGTCTCTCGCATACTTCACAGAACTGAAGAATGTGTATTATATGTATACATACTCAATCGTACTGCAGGATGTAGATTATTGATAGTTGGGGCTTCAGTCCCCGTTTTTCGTAGTTTCTGCGCTCTCGTGACAAAGTACGTGTAAAATATTCAGGTGAGCTGCATGTGTGAGACAAGTGGGTACTGTAACTCAAATGAGAGACTCAGCCACGAGCTCGAGAAAGGCAATGAATAAATACGAGGACCTTTAAACATTTCTGGCCTCTGTTGCACGGTCTGCAAGACGATTGCGACCCTGAGCAATGGTGCACGCACGATGGCATCCAGCACAGCGCTGCTGGACCGGCCAATGGGCAGGTAAGTCATTTCCTACTTTAATGAGTGCTTGCGTCTAATCAATCTGTACTTTCATTTGACGCAGCATTTTAGCGCGTCTAAGGTACACTTCATTTCGACGAATTAATTACCTACGTTAGATTGCTCACAACACATACTGTACGTACTAATGCTATACCGGCACGTTCAACTTGATAAATGCAGCTACTTGATAAATGCACCTACATAAATGAAGCACATTTAGGCACGTCACCTTGTCGACAAAAAGGGTGAGACATTTTGTGTTTGCATCAGCAATTATAGTACGAGTTATCTACTACATCATAGGGAAAGATAGCACCATTTGCCGAAAATTTAGTGGACGTCAAATTTTGATGGAGGTAATCTTCGTTCGATGAGATCCACCGAAATATTCGTCGTCAATATTACGCATAATTTCCTGAGGTCTACCTGCTGGAGGCCAGAAATGCCCGGGAGGTGCTAAGCACCAACCGGAGGGCGCCGTAACTCCTCGCAGGATATTAATGTGTCAGTTACTCAGGAGTAACTCTACGAAATATTAACGCATGTTCGCAGGCTCTTAATCACCATTGCATTTGCAATTTACCGGAAATCCTTAATTTGTTAGAGGATGTTCCTCTTACATCACGCGGCTGTTACTGTTATATCCTTCTACCACATTTCGCTCGTTGTACGCAAGGATTGCTGCGAAAAAATACGAGGGGTTGCAGTTGAGAATTTTGCTGGTAATCTCGCATGCGTCATCAAATGAGACTAATTTCTAACGCCCACATCACGTCGTAGCTCAAGTGCATCTGGACTCTATGTAATGATATACAAAGATGTGAAGTTATCAAGTTATCGTTCTGATAAAAGGATCCGAGTACTGTAAGGAAGATGATTCAGTGAACTAAGTCATTTCTCCAGGCAGTAGTGATGGCGGTGCTGCATTTTCACAACTACGTATGTTTCCCTTTGCTAGTTTTCACACACAAGTGAGCACACGAACACGTTTCCCACTTTTTCATTTGCATGATCGTCTTTATGCGTAAATTTGTTTCGGGGAAATCTAATTCGAATAAAAAAGTATAGCTGCGAGGCCGGTTAAAAAACACTCGTCTTTAATAAAATTGTACTCTATAGCTTTCGAGCATGGCTTTCCTCATCATTAGTAATGAATAAATCTACCAAAAATGTAAATATCAAATACAAAGGGGAAAATATAAATCAAGATCACGTAGATGTGGAAGACAGCTAATTTATTGATGAAGTAATCAAAATTTTGATGCACTAATCTTTATATTCGTATTAATTTAATAAGGAAAGGCGCCATGAAAAAGTTTAGTGTGAAAGAAATTAACGCGGGAGAAGAAAAAAGTATTTCTTTGGTTTCATAACATCTTATTTTGAGAGTAATCTAAGAAAAAATTTTCCTGCTAGGTCTACTTGGTTTGACTTCAAAGCTTTTGTAACTAGACCGTCGGGTGCCCCAAAAGACTAAAAAGATTTCAAAATTCTCATGAAATTCCACTGGGATCCAGGTTTTGAGAATTCATTCATAGAATTTTTCTGGAATGTTTTCAAAAATTTCCTCTCTCGTTTGTCCCTGAGAAGACCGTGAAAACGAACCTTTCTTGTTAGATGCAATATTTGTCCCGAAAGCATTTTTTTCCTGACGAAGCAGTGCTGGACGAGCCGGTCTGAAATATGTATTTATACGAGCTCGCCAGAATTTATCAGCTCTAAAGCAGAAAAATTTTGCGTAACCTGGCTGGTACATGAAGCCTGAGTTTACGTCGGGAAGCCAAGTGAAGGACTGAGATTAGGAACCCACACTCAGATCTTGTCGTAAAATTCAAGCAGGCCCGCGCTAACATTTGCATGGCTAAAATAAAATGACTTCAAGCCTGACAAAGAAGACGCGTTGCTATTTTAGCGACAGAGCTACGACCCTCTGTACTTTTTGATAAGAAAGAACAACGAAGCGAAGTCAGGACGACTCAGAAGGGATCAGCCAGTGATCTAATTTGGAAGGACAGTCTTCGGAGTCGTTGCTTGCCTCCATGGATTAGGCCATCGGAAAATTGTTTTCCTGGTCCAAGACCGCATCATTTCTGCGGAATCAATTGGTGCTGAGGCAATAGTTCTCTTGGATTGCTGTTGTTTGTTTTCCCTACGGTCGGCTTTAGCCAGCCTCATGGGCTCGTTTTCCAGGCATTGCTGGAACATCGGATGGTCTTTCCATTTTGGTCTTATGTTAAATGTGATACGAAATGTAAAGAACTTTCATACGCAGAACATAAGTTAGGACTAGTGATTGTTAGATTATTGATAAAAGATGATGTCTTGTATTACGGCCTTTGAGATGTTTCAGGTCGCTACAGGAGTACAAGAAATTTTGAAAACACTGAGGAAAAGAATGAACAAAAGTGTGATGGGAAAAAGAGTAATAAAATAATTGGAAAAACACCTTTGCGGAGATCGTAAAAAATGGAGTGAATCTAGCAATTCAGCATTCCAGATTCAATAACTAACAACGATACAAAATATCTTATAACACGAAGAGCTAATATAACGAAGTAGTAGAAAGCCTGTGTTGACGACTTATAAAATTGTGCAATTACATCTCCAATTACTAGGGTGCGTGGGTATATCTGACGACTTCTTCCATCCAAAAAATTATAGATACCTTTGAAATAGAGATGAGTATTTTTTTTCTAATGAATAGCGTTGAAAATATTCTTAATTATAGTTGAGTCGATAGAAACACAGCGACAAACCTGAGAAAGATCATGTAATCTGCACACGCTTTCCCTCCTCCAATTGCCACACCTCCTAAGTGATCACATGAATCCTAACAGTTCAATAATTTTTATCGTCAAGGTGCGTCTCATTCTAAGCTGAGCAGCCGACCGCACAAATCCTCAGGAATTGAACTATTGTGAAGAATGCATTCAAATCTATACAAAAAACCCTGCAGCCATAGATAAAAGGACCTCAACGATGGGGCAATGCGAAGAAAGCTGACACATTCTCGAGCGTGACGGAATACGGGCCTTAATTAATTTATTACGTTATACTGAAGTGCGACGAATGTAATAACTCTGTCGGTGAAGAGAGCTGTGTGTCTTGATACAGCGTAGCGATCCTCCCGTGTGTGGGGGTAGCCCTCGATGCTCGTGTACATGTCGTCTCATGCACCATTTGATTTGTGTTCATATTTTTTAGTTAACGGTACTCGGAATTTATGCTCTTGATTCATGGGCTCACATTTCGGAAACGCAGGATTAAATCTCGAAAAATCTTCTCCAAATCAAGAACACAAATCACTCTTGCTGAGAAGAGGTACGATACCTGAACATACTTTGAGGACTACCTGTCTGCATGAAAAGAACTGGAGAAAATTCAAAGAATCTGCAACGTTGCAAGAGTGTAGCTCCCGCTAGCCTGTCAACGGTCCACTGTCAACATATGTTAACGCCGTGGTTGTTGCATGCAGATGATCCCTGCCAGCCGCACAAAAAGTAAGTGGAAGCCCCGCCATCGCCTCGCAGCGACCGTTAACAGGTGAAGATTTGCGACGATCTTCATTGCCTAATCAAGTTTGAGAAATTTGAACGACCACCGCGGTTAAATGTTCACTTTATAAAAAAAGTTAATGAGCGTTAAAATTTCCGCGTATTTCGAACTCGTTCTCTTTATCCGGAATCCCAGATTTTGGGGTCATACGATCATTACTCTAATTAAATGAGAGTTTTATGGTATCAAATTTACTCCTTTGCAATTAAATCCTTCGCTCTGAACTTCGTGGATTTCATTCAATCGATTTTAGGTTTTCAAGTTTGTTTGTGTGACCTGAACTCCTACTGATTTACTGTGCTGCACACTTACTTTACACGGGGAGGTGCGTCTTAAACTAGACGCCTGTCTGCATCTCGAGTAATTCAAGTCTGCGGCTCGAACGCGTCGCTTGAACAACCGCTTGGCTCCTCTTTGCGTTAAGGAACAATTGGCTGCAGAGGCTGTGTTGCAGAGGCATCACTACAGGTACAGGTAATGGATCACTTGAAAGGCTTTAGAAATCACAACTGGATCTACTGCCAATAATGGCTGTGTTGCAGAGGCATCACTGCAGGTACATATAATGGATCACTTCTACGGCTGCAGCCAATAATGGCTGCATTGCACAGGCATCACTGTAGGTACATATAATATCATAGAATATATGAACGGTTAAAGAATTCGTCATTCAATTTACTGACAATCAAATAAAAATTCAAGTAAGATTTAAAACGAGGGCTGTAGGCAACGATGTATCAAGAAAGTGTACATTGTCAGTGGAAGAAATGATTGAATTTCAAGAAAATGAAATGTATCATTTTTTTAACTAGACAATGATAATTCCGGAGAGTAGTCAGTTTGATTGGTGTAGGATATACAGAAATGGAACAAAGTAAAAGTAGTAGGAATGATGAAGTGTTTCCATTGGCAGAGATTGTAAAAAAAAGAATTAAACGCATGTAAACAAAGAAATTGTACACATTGTAAAATGGAATTCCGTACACTTTTAAATAAAGATAAAAATATCATTGTGACAAGCTCTGGTTTTATTCTAAATCTAGTTCATTTGGCATACGTGTTTATCCATTCATATATTTAAAAATTTTTGATTCTATTTCCCGTTTATATGGAGGTAAACCATTCATTCAACCGACTTTATATCAGCATGATTTATCAAAAGATCATTTTTTGTTTCCGCTGCGCAGGAGCCTTCAGAATGTTAATTACGTTCGTAACCGGAACAAATATCACAAAATCTCATTTGCAAATGATTTAGCACCCAGTGCTTCATTGTATTCAATTATGCAACAAATAAAATATCCCATAGAATGAATGCGCATTGCAGCGCGTGCAAGCAATTCTGACGGACTTAGATTCCAGTGTCAAGGCTGAATGCTTGGTGATTGCTTTTCAAAGAGCCTCAAATGTGCATTATTGCCTCGAAAGAAAAATTAAACTCAATTGGAAGTGGGAGAGCAGAAGGAATGACTCACACAAAATGTGTCTCGAAAAGTACTGAGGTCGGTGTACGTGAGAGGACGCCAAAACGAGGCTGGGACGAGGCCGGGACGAGGCCGGGACGAGGATGGGACGAGGCCGGGACGAGGCCGACACGAGGCCGGGACGAGACCGGGACGAGACCGGGACGAGGCCGGGACGAGGCCGGGACGAGGCCGGGACGAAGCCGGGACGAGGCCGGGACGAGACCGGGACGAGGCCGGGACGAGACCGGGACGAGGCCGGGAGGACTGTGGAGGACAACGGTTGTCTTCAGCAGAGTTGAAGGATGCCCCGCTCCTTGTCTTTACTTTTAATTCGTTCTGCTGATCAACACAGACACTGACGGTCATGATGAGTTGCCAGCATCGTTGCATTTTCTACGGGATATGTTTCGTATTTTTTGTTCCGGAATGTGGCAGTTTTCTACATCGCTTTACTATCTGCTAGCTAAAGTTTTCAGTTTTTATGTTATGGTATGAAAGTATTTCACTTTGCACTATTTTCTAACATTGAAAGAATTAGCTTTGCGTCTAAATTTAGGCGCTCTAAGTAATTTGTTTCATCAATACCGGTACATAAATATCGATATCGAACCATAACCAATGCTCAGTAAAATTCTTTTCACAGTAGGGTGGAAAATTGTAATTTTGACTGTCTATTTTGAATAAATTACGAGAGTGATCGAATTCCGTCTTCAGCCTTCTCTTACCTCTGGTACCTGTTCTCCAACCTGCTCAAATTGTCTTTAAGCATCGATTTTGTTTCTTTATGCTGTTTTGTTTTTATGCGGATTGAAGAATGCTTTTTTCCGCAGAATTAACGAGCCAGGTACCTTAAAAACTTCAAACTGAAGCATCGAAAAAGACTTTACCTCGAAGCAAAACGTGGAAGAAAATTTGAAGTCGCGGAATTTTAGTCATTGGAATTAGTATATATACAGGATACTCCACCGGAGTGTTGTACTAAACGTCAGAAAAGATTTTTGTACGTTAGTGTAGGTGTCAGTTTCTCGGACTATGGAGCTGCGATGTAATACCAAATCCCGACAGTGGAGCCAATTTATCGAGTGTTGTTTCCACACATGGATAATTAGGAGTCTGATTTTCCAGATATATCCCTCCAAAACAATTCAACGTGCGTCCTGTAAATGATGATCATGACAATGACTTTAGCGATAATAAGCCGCGCATGCGCACGGAAGGTGCGCACAGTACGTAAGAGTTCCGTGAACTTCTTCATAGCGTTGTCGGACAGCGCATGAAAAATTGAAGTGCTTAATCTGTGAAGCAACTAGCATGCCCCTGGCACGATCCGCACACGTTTCAGTTCAAGTAACAGCATTGACTTTCCAAGACTTAAATTAAATATTAAAGTATAGAACATACGATGGCTGACAGCCACGAGAGAGTCCACCTTGCACGATAGTTAGGCATGCTACGTCAGGAGTGCATTGGCATTGCCACATTGCGTGCAGCAGTAATTCTTATTGAGAGAGACAGCAAATAGTCGAAGAAACGAGCCTCTTCTAAAATTCATAGCCGTGTAAATGAATTCGTTGAACAGACCGCTAAAAACGATAACTAAAATTGTATTCATTTTCATTTGCGTTGTGTTCGCACGCTCTTTAAAAAAATGCGTGCGCTCACAAGTTTCATTCATTGATAAGGTTGAAGTCTTTTCGTTAGTCTAGAAGCCTTTCAAAGTTTCATAGTCCCAGTCTATGAAACAAGATGAATATATACATGTATTTCAAGATACATACTTGTTACGTCCGTATTGTAGCTTTTTTCATAAGAAGAAGCAAAACCATTTTAGAAAACTACAAATTTTCTTCTGGTAGAGAGGACCTTCGTGGCAAGTAGCGCTATATTGATTTTGCTCCGTAAAAAACAAGAGTAACTGCCGTACTTCTGCGGCCAGTGATTGGCTGACTTTTTATTTCAAGTGCTTTTATGATGGATGGTGGAACTACATAATTGTACCTCTAATTGTGCGATAAGCAGACATAAGGTATTCAAATTCTCTCAATTCCAAAGCACAGAATTCAAATGAATTTCCACGGCCACCCAAGCCAAAATGTTTCGATGGAACAGTAGGTCTTTGGCGCTCTTTAATACAACTGGACTGCATGGAACATTAATCACAGTTTACGGTTTAAAATTTGCGGCTGCGCGGAATAAAGAATAAGATTGATAACGCTCAGGTGCGGGCCTGTTATTACAGCATTAGCAATGCATGGAAAATTCTACACAAAGAATGACCTCTGAGTTAAAAACGTTCGGGCAACATTTCTGCCAATCGTTGCCGCACGTGTGTACCTTAAATTGTAGGAATGAATTTATTGAGAAGTTATTTCACGCACGAAGTCACAAATTCATTCGGTGAAATATCACGAGGAGCATCAAGATTGGACGTGAAGCCATCCATTTCCCGCTATTTGATAAGGAATTGATTGGCTATAATATTTCTAATGAATGGCCAAGGCTTTGAAACCAAACGATCATCTATAATCTCTTAAATGAGAAATGGATCCTCAGGGTGGATGAAATGGCGAACATCTTTCACTTGTGGTGCACCGATGTCATTAAATCTATCTTTATAAAGCTAAAAGTCTGATCTGTTTGTTTGTGTGAACCCGTGCACACGCTTCAGTAATATCATAGGTCAGAAATGTAAAACTCATTTCTCAGTATTTAAATAAGGGGTTTTCCAACGTATCTCGTGTCATGAATTCATATAGAATAAAGTGAATTAATTATTTTCTTTTGATATTTCTCTGGACTTTAAAATGGTGACCCAACGGGTTATGGGGACCCAAACAACCGATAGCATGACTGCAACGAAAATATGGTAAATTAAAAGTTCCACTATAAACTGAATCTTATTTATATTCATGATTTTAAGGTCATGTGTCGAGAATAAGACGGTAATTCTTGTTGTCAGTATTTCACACAAATTAGTTCACCTTTGTTTGGCTTTGCAGTCTTGAGGCTGAGCTGCGTAATTTAAAACGGGTTTTCGGTGCTTGTTGTACCTCTTAGTCTTTAGCTCAAAATTAGGCTGTTTCATCAGTAATTTTATTGGCAAAATTGAAGAGCACGCATCAGCCAAAAATTCCACAGCAAGTAGAATTTTCATCTACGAATCGTAAGTAGGTTTCAGGTTATGTTAAATTGTGAAAAATTTTTTTAGGACTGCAAATGTAAAGCTTGCGCTGTTGGGATTGGTCATTATTTCGGTGAAATGATCATCATGTTGATGAGAAAATTTTTATATTAACTTAAGGTTCCGAATTCAAATATGTATTTTTGCATCATTAACAACCTGCAGCTTTTCAGAATCATACTGGAAATCAGAACTTACAGTCTTCTTTTATGGTTAGACTAAACATAAAAGATGGAGAGAAAATGCAACCCAATCAATTGTTCGTTCCTAGGTATTATGTAAAGAATCGATCATTTTAACATTTTGTCAGGTCACACGCGTTTAGTAAATCAAATATCACACGCTTCTCGAACCTCAGCTTAGAGAAATTGGCTTTTCGACGCCTGTTCGGAGGACGAGCGATTGTAGCCCAGGACTCAATATTCCTCAAGTTGGGAGCCGGTCGTTAAATTGCGCTTAGCGTTCCAAGCTTGAGTGCCATATAAGCGAACTTTTGGACGCTCAGCAGAACTTAAAAATTACTCAGGTCCATGCTTGCAGGGGAGTTTTGATTGAATACGGGGAATTAATTTCAAACAGGACAGCTCCAGACGCTTCAAGACTGCCAGGACAAAGCTTGCACTCGACAGACTCCCTCACGTCTAACACAAAAATGCTTCATCTCTTCAACGGACAATTTAATCCGCATGAGAAATGCATCGTACTCTGAAAGATAAATCCCCTTCTGCCTCCCTCACGTTTATGATGGACGCTTCGTACGATTGATGTACTATTTTTTTGCTACTAATTGTATTAATTAATGTACATTATCATCCGCGCACGCCTCCAGGAACCTAAATGGCCCAAGTTTCAATTCTCGTATTCGGTTGTTTTGACTCGTGACTAACCGCGCTCCGATTTCAGTGTCCGAGTGTGAGTTTTTAGAAGCGGGAATTTGAAGGGGCTGTTGAGGAGTTCCGGATCTTGCAGAATCACAATAGGATCGAGATGTTATTACGTCCGTGCGTACTAAAGTGAATTTGAAATTTACGCACAATGAGTCGAAATATGTAAATCTTTTAAATATGTTAAATTCAGTGCTGTTTTGATAATACCATAAGCAACAATCATGTTTAGTAACTGACAAGAACAAACTCTGTTGTTGACTACGGAATACATCGGTACGTACAACGTCAGTCTTTATTCGTTAATATTATGCGCACACTTGGGAAAGGAAATATTTCAACGGAATCAAATTCCGTCACACGAGTTGATTGGTTTATTCGTTTGATAAATAAATTAAACTAGTTGATGCCCTGACGATTTTAGCATTTTTTGCAAGGTCTTCTGTTCTTTAGCAGAACTTTCTGTTTGTAATAAATGGAGATCTTATTCGACGTTGGAAAATATTTTCGTACTTTCGTGTAAGTTTCAGTTTCTTAGAGCAGGTTTCTGTTTCTTAGAGCAGGTTTCTGTCTTTTAAAATAGGTTTTTGTTTCTTAGAGTAGGCTGCTGTTTTTCAGAGTAAATTTCTGTTAGCTAATATAGATTTCTATTAGTTTGATGCATGCGGAGAAAATCTCTATGTGTTCTAAAAGAATTTATTTTGTTTTTGGAGATTTATGTGAGCTGCGTATGCCATTTTTTTATATTAAAAAAGGTTTCTACTTATCACCGGAAGTTCTTGCAATGAAAAACCTTTTACGTTGTTAGAGGTTGCATCGCTTAATAAGGAAGATTGAAATTAAGCTACAGGCAGACCGCAAAATTAAAATTCTTTTCATAATGTAGTAAAACCAATTTTCGATCATTCCTTCAATCAGTTAGCTTATTTTTGTCCCATGTTGCATTAATAAGTAACAATTTGACCTGATCGCAGCTCACGTTTGACTTCAAATGATAATGTTGAATGGTATTGATCCAAACCTTTTTAAATAATTTCCTGTGTTACAGAATCAGGAAAGAGCATGTTTCCTCAGTAATGGAAACGAAATTTCCGGTTGGAAACATAAAGCTAAAATTCCAATCCCTATACTTTAATAGTATGTGCGTTTCGAGCATAAAATGAATGAATATACTTTCTCCGAGTGGTAGAAATAAATTAAAGTCTTCAGATATACTGACCAATCCGTCAATTCGGAGGTACAGTTTCACAGTAGTTACAGTAGTCGTTCGTTCCTAAGTAGTGTTTCCGATTTTTTTTGTCGGTATCAAATCAACAGAGCTTGCATTTTAATTAAGTGTTATTCTGGAACTTGGCTTGGTATCGCCGGTAGTAGACGATAGTGAAGGAAAATGAATGGAAATTCACTCTGAAGAACAGAAGACGGAATGGCATCGAACAAAACCTACCAGTTAAAGGCGGGCAATACAATAAGTTAATAGGCAAATACAAAATACGAATGTTATAAAGTCAAGATGCAGTATGGGCTATTTCCTCGATGCAGCATGAGCCAATTGATGCCAAATAGGATCACTTCACACAACAAAACAAACACAAATTTAAAGTGGCAATTGCATTAGATATACAATAAATATTTCTCTTCCAGCTGAGTCCAAACTTTTTTGCCTAACTAATGGTAGCTGTTGCTGAAAACTGTAGGCGATGACATTACTTGTAAAAAACAAATGCTTACTGCAGTGAGACAGCCGTGCTTTTTTTTATTTTTCGAAGTTGTTCAGTAACCACCTCACGTGCTATGTAGTTCCTGGTGCAAAGAAGTTTCTCTAGCAAAATTTCCCACCGCCATTTGCCTTTTTCTCACTTTTAGGGAAAAGTTCCTTCCTTCCTCCCTACACTCGCAGCTTTTTCGGCTCTAACATTGATACACAATTCTTGGTGTACTAGATAGACAACTTCGCAAGAAAAACTACCTTTCGCGGTGTTGCCCCCAACTTTACAGATCGACTTTGAGCTCCTCGAAGAAAACGGAACAAAGTTGGCGGTGCAGCAGACAAAGAGGCTGGAGACAAAGGATGTCCGGGATGACCGTTTCGCGGAGAGCGTCAGCACTGGAGAACATACACCAGCGTACTCCGACTGAGCGAGGGCTTGTTCCAGAGCAATTCTAATTGACTTTTCATAATCACATCGACGTGGGAAGCTCGTCTTCATGGAAAATGACTAGGAAAACTAAAGTTAGGGAAGCTGGTGACCAGAAAAACTAAAGCTAGGGAAGCTAGCGACTAGAAAAGCTAAAGTTGGGGAAGCTAGCGACTAGAAAAACTAAAGTTGGGGAAGCTGGTGACTAGAAAAAGTAAAGCTTGGGAAGCAAGGGACTAAAAAAACTAAAGCTAGGGAAGCTGATGATTAGAAGAACTAAAGCTAAGGAAGCTGATGACTAAAAAAACTAGAGCTACGGCAGCTAGTGACTAGGAAAACTAAAGCTAGGGAATCTATTGACTAGGAAAACTCAAATTCAGTTGCTTTTACGCTACTTTGGTGGAAAATTTGGATAAGGGCCTCACTCTGAGATGTTCATTTTTGTTTATTCAAAAACTAATAGTAATTAGGAATTGAGTCTCTTATTCCCTACCTTGTGGTGTTTTAGGTCGAGTATTTGATAAATTTGAAACAAATCCGTATGCTGTAAAATTCTTGAAAAAACGCTGAAAAAATGTGAATAAATATCGTAAAAGAATACCAAATCTTCGTTTGGAGAATTTTTTGAGGGTCCTGACAATCGACGAGCTCTTTAATCATTCATGAAGTTCTCGAGTGCGGCCGAAAGAAACGGACTCATTTTCTTGAAATGCATTAGGAAAAGCCACCTAGCTTAACTATTTCACGAGATCATTTTCGACCTGTTTTCCAGCGCGACAATATCCGCCCTGAATTTTAGGAGAGCATATATTTTTAAGGTTGAGCATTCAAAGTTACTTCTGCCCTCAAAAAATCTCTCCTCATCGAATGAATTCGATTGTTTTTTCGTTGAGATTCAGGAAGCGTTGTGGCGGTGGCAGAAAAATCTAACTGGGGCTGTTGTCAGAAACGCCAGAGATTTCCCGCGCCCCAGCGTCCAGTTGCCTGGCGTCGGGAATGAATTTCCGCGGCTTTTTCCATCGGATTTCCCGAAATATTTGAGCGAAAGCCCTTGGAGGGCTGTCGAAGATATGAGACCCCTAACACAAGCCGACAGCCTCGTTTTGACCGGCCATCGTCCTCAGGGTTGGCGTTCGAAATAGAAAAGAAATAAAGAGGCCATCATCACGGCAGAAAAAACGAACTATCATTTATTGATATGTGTAATATACGATCGTATAACCTGCGTCATGTGTACAGAAAATAGCGAGTGACTCTCTCGATTTGTGTGGGGAAATTTTTAAGCTTTACCGTGTTTTTATCAACTGAACAAGAGTTGGAAGAGCTTAGACATGACTTCCCTAAGCCAGTGATGAATACATCTAACAGGCAAGAATAATTTTCAAGCTCTTATTAAGACTTTTAACTGCCAAATTCTGTCTAAAATAGTTTTGAATAATTTTAGCCAATGCTTATCGTTATCACATCGACTGAACTAATACCTAGGAGGTTCTAAGAAGCATACTTTGCCTTTTCTTGATTTGTGATGAGTTTCAAATAATTCACAAGCCCGACACTTTTTTAGCCGAGTTGAAGACGAACAGAAAATAATCAGGACGTGTTGTGTACGCCGCTCATCACTCGGCCAAGTTAATACATTCAGATACAAGAACCTCATCACGTAAGAAACTTCTCTTGACGGAGTCATCATAAATTGAGCGTACCGCAAAAAAATCCCAGGTAAAATTATTATTACGAGCGGGCAAACACCTCATCGCGTTTGTATTCCCGGAAGCGTGGAAAAATTAAAAAGAAAAAGGGCCGCTCTAGGAACACTTACTTTAGGAACACAGACTTCGGTACAATTTCCTGAATCATTTTTGTAAGTATGCTTGTACATTAGGGGGGTGTGACCACGAGTAACGAGTTCTAGTGTGTGATGCAATACCGTTATTGCAGCTATTGCGTGATACAATATCACTACTGTATCTATTGCATGGTACAATACCACTACTGAATCTATTGTATGGTACAATACCACTGCTGAATCTATTGCATGGTACAATACCACTACTGTATCTATTGCATGGTACAATACCACTTCTGTATCTATTGCATGGTACAATACCACGTCTGTATCTATTGCATGGTACAATACCACTACCGTATCTATTGCATGGCACAATACGGCTATTGTATCCATTATGAAATACAATAGCAGTCATAAACATTCTGGAATACACGCTCTACAAAAAAGCGCTTGCTCGACGCTCGTCAAGAGACTCTCAGTATTAGATGAATTATTCCGCCGCCTTTATGGAGTCCACGATTACATTTCTGCTTACTTCTACGTTTTGTGTCCAGGTGGACTAAAATAAATAGTCCATCCATCATTTTTCAATTTCATTTCTTTTATGTATTGCTGGAATGGTTGTAGTTCTATATATACAGGACTATAGAATGTTTAGTGAAAAACTTTTTACGAGTTCATATTTCAGAATTGAATGAAAAACTTTCACTCGTTCTTAAGGCTTTATCCATTCGGTGAAAATTTGGTGTCCGAACCCTGTGACATATGTATCTTACGTATCAAATCTCATTAATTTTAATAGTTTGTACTTTCTAAAAGCATCTGGTTTCTGGAAGTCATCATTTCGATCGCGTGCGGTTGCCCTGGTGCTGGGAAGCTTTCTCGTTTATAGCTTCTTTAATTACCACTCGGCCTTTTTATGACACCGTATATGTTTGAAATATGGTGACCAATTGCGTACGTTTATTCATGCATGCATATCAGCAATGCAACACACGAAAGGCGGTTTTCACGAGTGAGGGACAGCGACTTGACCAGAGGGGAGTTTGACAAAAAGCGTCACTTCAGAAATATTTCTCCACAGAAATATTATAAATATTTCATAGAAATATTTCTTCACTAAGTTTTCAGCCAACAAAGCGGCATAAAAAATAAAGTTGAAGTCAGTGATCGAAGGTCTTCGACATGCTACTGCTTGCTTTGTTTAAGTAAAGGCATGATTTCTCAAAAGTACTGAGAAAAGTTTGACTCTCTACGTAACATGTCATCTTACAAGTTGTGAAATCCTTGCTCTTGCAATAATGATCTGAAATAAAGGCGCTGTCTTCGTCTTTTTGGTCGCATTGTGAAATATGGCGAGAGAATTCGATCGCATTTGCATCAAATTTCACATTAAAGCCAACGAGAGTGCGGCTTTGTGCGTATTGTAGCTCTCATCTGTCAAAGCTAAAAATACAGGCTGCATCTTACGATCACAGGTTTTGAACTATTGGGGCTAGAAATCCTTACAATGCAGTAATTTCATTAGGATTCTGGAGTCGAGACGGTGAATCTAAAGTGAATTTCACACGTGATTGAAGAGAAAGTCGAGCGGCAACACGCCTCTTTGAGAGCGATTTCGTCACCATTGCTGTCGCAGAATGTGCTTCAAAATGTGCAGTTATTCCAATGTTTAACTCGAGATATCTTGAAATTTTTTCTCGTTCCCAATAATTACAGTCTGGTTTATTAACGCTGTAAGTAAATTTCGAAAGTTCCCGTATGATTTATGGGAATAGCAGCCACGTTTTCAAAAATCATCGTTTTTGATTATAAAAGATTTATGCACACAAAAATGACAGCGCTCAAAAATGTGCTGTAGACAAACGCAAGTCGCACGTTTGTGACAGGGTGAGGGGAATATTAGAATTCATGTTGAGAAAATATCGTATGACATGCACCACATCGATCGGTTGTGCAAGAAATACAGGAATAAATAAATGAACCTTAATACTTCATCTTGGCCAGGATGTGCCCCAGGAAATGCGTCTCGTTAGCCGCCGGAATTGAATCAGAGAGTAAATGCGAGTGGTTTCCTCTTGTGTAATGAAAATTTCCTTTTCAAGTGCAAAAATTTCACATTGATTCACATATTTATAATGGTTAAGTGTATTAAGCAGAGTTATGCAGGCTGAAGGTTAATTTCAACCTCGAGTACGAAAATAAAATGGCTTATGAGCACCCCATGACCGGGGAATTCGTTAATGAAGCACCCACGAGTTCTTCATTCATCCCCAGAATTTCACGTAACTTGACGCGGTCGCTGACGTGCTCAGTGGTGCACAATTGCGTCAATTTAGTGAGCATGGGATGTAACGTGAGTTACTTGAACGCTATCGACGTACTTTATCTACATGTATGTCTATCAGCTACTATCTATGACTAGAACCTTGATTACTTCTGAAAAAAAACTGGATACGAGTTTTTCAAATTTAAACAAAGGTAATATTTGGCTAACTTTTCGAATATTTTCCATGTGTCAAATATTATTTCAGTCGAATGAAAATTTCCCTCATTGAAATTTCTATTTTATGTTTTTTAATATGTACTTAATGAGCTATAGAAAAACCTTGCCCCGAATTTTTCAATTTTCCCTACACGAAGTTCACGTGTCTTTTAAAAGATCGTTGGATATTTTTTCGACGAAAATTCAAATGCAGGCCTTTAAATTCTACCTGAAAATTTTCTGAGAATAAAAGGAGGAGAGTCCTTGTCTTTTAAGGAGGCAGTCTCGACGCTCACATAGAACGCATTTTCTGACAAATTTTCTCCTGTGATTTAAAGGAAATAAATAGCAAATGCATCATTATTTACGAAAGCCTCTCACACAAATGCAACTATTTTTAAAGCGGCGACGCAAAGCTACCAACGCAATTTAGTAAGCGAGGTTTGTGAAGCGAGACAAGTAACTTTTTTGAAAAAAAAAACAGCCGCCATGGCCTGCGAAAACGCGGCGACGCTCTCGCAAAATCAGAAGAAAAGCTAAATAGAATCTATGTGACTGAGCAGCATACCGGGTAAATGGTCCATGAATATAGTCATGCAACAGCTCTTACTGTCTATAACTTTAATTTATCTATATAGAGTATTTATTACTCCACTCGTAAAGGAAAATATGCCACAGCACATAATATGTGCAGGTGGAGTCCGTGGTCAGCGACACTCTTTATACGTTTCATCTTCTCCTAGAAAACAAAAAGCCAAATTTACTGTAAAATTCAAGGCTTTTTTGGTGATTAGCGACATACTATTATTGAGGGACGTTAAGGCAGACAGCGAGGATAAATTTCAAATTAAGGATGCTGGTGTATATCACTAAAATTTGAACTTTCATACGAAATTCTATAATTCAAGTCACAGATTTATATAATTCTACAGTTTCATGTTTTTGGGCTGCAAACCGAGATGATTCATGTCCGATTAAGTGAGCTGGAAGTCTAAGCAATGGTTGAATAATTTAAAGAGCCCCTGGACTCAGGTAGAAAAAATTTTAAGAACGCACGCGGAATTACGTTTCTCGTTCAACAATATGCCCTCCATCCTCTGAACCTTCAATTTCGAGTATTATGAATCACCGACAAAATTTCATCTTTTCGATTTCAAGTGTCGAGTTCAAGCCCAAACAAAAATGTATGGTCTTGACCTACTTCGATAGCTAAGCATGCCTGAATACAGGTGTGAATTATTTCGAAACGAATTGAAAAGAACATTGTTGATTTGAGAAATGTAAATACTTACCTATGTTGAGAATTTTGTGTTAATCAAGGGTGAACCAGAACAACAGTGTGCAATCATTCAATCAATGAGTTGACAACTCCACTGCAAGATTATTTCCGACGAAATAATATTTGGATCATTCCAACGTTCATTTCACCCACAATATTCACGAGCGACCCTACTTGTTTGTGTCGAGGACGACTGATCAGGTACCCCAACAAATTAAAATTTTTGTCCACTGGTCTTGTTATGGCGGACGCTCAGGCCGCTTCCATGCGCTTTTATAGTCTTGGCTTACTTTTTACTCAGCACTCACAGATTACTAATTGCAGGTTTTGTTGATCGGAAAATGCATTGCAAACTCGTATAGCTCAATTCACTTATGACGGCTCAAAAATTACCTATTGAGTACCCGGTGGCTTTTGATTGCTCATTCCAGGAATTTATGTCTCCGAGATTCAGCCATTGTCCTGCCTAAAAAAGAACGATTCTTCGTCAGAATGAACTTCTGTTCCCTGAATGTTCATAGCTTCAACAAAGACTGCCAATATGCTTGTTTGAAATGCCATTTGGGGCTTGAAAAGCACATGTTTATTTGACACACGATGATGGGTTGATATTCTGATAGTCCGGATAAACTAAACTTAACCAGCCTCTAACCGGAACCTGAATAAGTGCAACGGCTGTTAAGTAATATTTCCACTGAATTTTTAAGCCTAACTATATCCGATGGGAGGCATGCCGTGAAAAATATTCAAATCAAATTTAAGAGCGTCTTTCTTTGGCCTCTATTTGTTTTTTTTCTCTTTACACAATACCAAAGCTCCAACCGTTCCCTACCTGAAGTGAGCAATGCGTAATTTCCCAAGGGCATGGCATGAATTATGCTGAAAACTAAGAATCGGACTTTTCAGATTCATGCTAAGCCCTTGGTGCTTTTAAATAGTACCAATACAAAACGATGGCACTTGCTGATGAAAAATAGAAGGGATGAATGCCACCGAACTTTGCATTCCAGCGAGGCTTTAAAGCACCTGCCAGTTTAATGGAAAACATCTCTGAGGCCCCTTGATTATTTTCAAAAGAGTTCTACAAAAGACGTAGTTTCGATCAGCTGTTTTTGACCAAAGCCTGAGCGTGAAAATGTGAATCGCGATGATTTTTTCAATTTTTCAACATTTTCACAATTCGACACAAGTAGTTGGCAGGCATAGTAGTAGTGCTGGCATATATCAGTGTAACTGATGCTTTTGCCTATTGCGTTAGTTAGAGCTTTTCGCCACAAATTTAGATATATGGCAGAGGTACCCATAACCAACCAAAATGAATGAAAAATATTTTAAAAACGTTTTTTACAAATCTGTATTATTATTCAGTACATTTTTTAATGTCATCAATAAAATGGCTTCCAATCCGCTGTATAGAAAGAAGCTTATTATCAAGCATTAATTCCTTAAACATGAACTTTGATCTCCATCTTAATTAAAACACTTCCTGAGAGCAAAGTTTCCCATGCTCGATATCTTAATATCAAAGCAGGACTGAAAATATTCTGCCGTCGATTTTTTCCCTTTACATATTTTATTTCGAAACTAGGCGCCTAAAATGAAGATGAAACCCCAACGAAATAATGAAGTTTCACATTCTTCAACATTGTATTCACTTAATTGTTAAAGCCAAATTTGGTAATTCCTTGGCACGGTAATTTAAAAGTATCAAACATATTGTAAAAATTCAAACGATATCATCAGCAAAATGAAACTTTGTCATTTAAATGGAAGGGCAAAATACCAAGACATGAGAAGCAATTAGCTTGATTTGTATGTATTATTTGGAGGCATATTTTTTGTAAAGAACTCACGAGTTCTTAAAATTTATAAACTTGTTTTTATCCATTAATGTCCGATGTTGCGCAATTAATGCATATTGCTGTCAATTTAGCTGTTTATCGCGAGCTCAATTTCTTGCTTTAAATAATAAAATAATGTTTTAGTGATACAAAAATTATTCATGAATTCGTACTCACTGAGTTTGATTCTTGGCGCAATGTGAACAAACACAGAGAAGAAAAAACCTGAGCTTTGTTTACTAGTATCGCAACACGTCGCCATAAGTTCCTCCTTAGTTAATAAAAACCTCGGCCATTCCTCATGTCGTTCCAGAGAAGCGTCCTTCACATTGTCCCTGGTTAGAATTCAACTCTCGGTTCCATCACGCACCGCAAGCTTAAACTGCCTTTAAATACGCAATTCTGAGACGTCAGCGATGGCCATTTGAAATACTGGAGTTGATTTTGGAGGCAACGGAGCCTTCTGCTGGTGGAGTTATTCGCGCAATAGGTGTCGGCCCCGCTGCAGCTCGTGCTCGGGGCCAGGTGATAAATTTAAACGCTGCGTTGACTTCGAAAGGAACTAGTTTTGTTCACTGGTCTTGTTAAGGCAAAGTGTGCACGTAAGTGCTTCCCGGTGCTGAACTAGCGATCGATGAGAACTGCGTTCTTAACATTTGTTTTTTAAGAGGTTCATAGTATTTTGACTTGAAACTGTGTTATTCACTGGAAAAAGTTTTCTGCGCAATCTGTGGAGGTACTTTCGTAAAGAAAAATAGAGCACGATTATTGACAGGGATGACTCCGTGTATTATTTTAAAAAGCGATCTTTCATTTTTGTGACAAGTTGCTGCAAATGATATCCTCGCCTTGCTCGAGGTTGTTGATTTTATTTTTGAACAATTGATTTGAAAGTGATATTTTTCTGCAAAATATAACAGACTGACGGGATCTTGATATTAAAGTAATCATTTTTTCCCTGAATGTAAAAACGGTGATGGAGATTTGCTTTTGAAACACGTATACTGGTAAAAAAGCCCTTCATAAGAGAACTATGTATGTTTGACATCCTCAAAGCAATAGCCTGCGGCTGGTCGGATCTAACAAAAATACAAATGTTGAATCTTGCTCTGGAGGTCGAGAAGGAATTACATAGGATTAATATTGCATAACTTATCAAGTATACTCTGAAAGTAATATCACGTCGTGCATTTTTACTAAGCAATCAAGACCTACGTAATTGGGAAAAAGATATTAGGATTACGTTATAGATGAAACGTGGGCCATTGGGAAGAAGGAGTAATTCTTCTTCATAGCCACACTCAATAGTCAATACTCGTGAGGCCACGATCTGTTTCTCCTTACAAGACTGCTAACTTCCGATGGAATCTTTTGGTATTGATAAGCGTGTTGTAAGGGAAATAAGTAATGCAGTGAGTATTATGGGATGCCCAAAGATACGAAGCAAAAGAAATTAAACTATTTCGGATTCCGAATGACATTTTCCCAGGCCTCAGCATAGATATCTTTACCACAAGAATCACCACTACATGGTCACGTGACTGGCTCCCTCTTGGAAATACGGTACATATTTTTCTTTAAATTTTGAGTGCCACAAGAACACCTTAGTTAAAGCTGAATTTTATATTGACGTTATAAAACATTTATATTTTCTTGGCTTGAAAACCGTGGGTCCTGTCTCGAGTGGATGTGTGTCTGGCACCACATCGACATAACACTCGAATCATCGGATCATTGACCTTTTCGGAAGTATACGCTAAGGGTAAACTACATAGTTAAGTTTCGAATTAATAAAAAGAACTATCTATCTGTTCTGGAGAATTACTCAGCACCTATAAGAACTCACGAGTGTTTGTGACAATATTCATTTAGAGTACATGAAAATTCACTTAGGAAGCCGGCAAAAATATATTGAAAGTGAAACCATTTCTTATTTCTTTTATTTCAGAAAAGGTGACCCAATTATAAAATACTTGAAAATATGTGTACATGCTAAGTGAATGAGCGATTTTACATCAGCTCAGACTATAAGCTGTTATAAAATTAGTCACATCGAGGAATAATCAATGGTGATAAAATCTCCCCTAAAGAGTGAATCCAATTTTGAAATACGCATTAAAATATTATACCTCATCAATCCTAGTACTGCAAGTTAATCTCATCTTTAGAAGAAGGCTGTGTATCCTAACTCAAGTGTGGCCTTCAGGTATCCCACACAGACATGTTTCATGGATATTGTCTCTACAAAGACTACAAAAAGTCAGACGACTGGGAGAGTACAGGCAATGATAAAGAGAGTCACCTGAGAATGCTGTGATAGCTGTTGGTTTGAATGTGCACGATCAAAGTGCAGTGTGAGAAACGAACCTGTACGTGCAGGTAGCGTTGCAATGCCATAAAAGAGAGACACTTTTGTTCTGTGTACCTTCGTCATACCAACGTAATTCGTCATTATTCTTTTATTTTCATTATTTTGAGCTCTTTCTGTAATTTTGTGATCTAGATAATCGTATTCGGTGTTTTCAAAAAGAAATCGAGAAAAATGTTTACCCTGACAAACTTTTGCGGTCCGTGATTGCACTAATTTTTATAATTAAAAAGTGTATATATGTTTATCTTATCGCACTTCAGAGTTTTTGAAAGATTTTGCCCAATCTTTTAGCGAAGCGATCACTTAACATCAAGAGCTGAGTGGTAATTGTGCAAGTACAAACGAAAATCACCAGGTTGAAAATTTGAAGTTCTCGTTCAAGCGCAACGAAATAATTTTCATGTCCAACATTGGCTCATTTTCTTGTTTCAAAAACCATAGTAGGAAAAAAATTCTATCAAAACACTTAATTTCGAACGATGGGATTCATCCACAATTTGTACCAGCACATCCCTTGCATGGGTGGGAAAAAATTGATTTAATCCATGAACTCTGCATGCTTCGTAAACATCGCTGTAAAATTACAGAACTGGGTTGATGTCGACCGAGATCCAGTGAACTCGTCCGCACAGCCACGTTTTAATTGGAACGCCCACAGCAAGGCCGAGTTTTCCGCGATGCTAATAGCTTCAAATTGGCGAATTGTTGATATTCCTAATCAAATCGACGCTGGTACCGCCTGTTGATGACTCTGAGCTCTAAGCGTAACTAGATCGAATACGTACAAGGTCTTCATGCGTGGGGATATTGGAATGAGTTTTGCAACAGAAGAGCGTAGCGTCGGGAACGTCCTCGAACGCCATGTTGGCACATCGTTACGAGAGAAAATTTTCTGTGGCCTTGCGAATGTTTGTGGAGTCGAATATCAGTCTGGGACGTCCCATTCTTACAATTGAGATCCCATTAAAGGAACAGGTACGTAATCTCGTTTTGATTCGAAGTCAAATTTTAGTAGCCACTCTTCTGCATAGATATGTAAGTCTCCCAAAGAGAAATAATCGGAAAAGAACTGTAGATTTTTCGTGTCGCCCTTCGAGACTGGGCAACGTTCGTAGGCCCTGTTTCATTATATATCATTTTTCTGCGAACCGATTGTATTTCAACGCTTGCAAATTCTGAATAGTACATACTCTGGCCTTTTGTGTTTCATTAACTCACGTTTGAAAATTGGAACTATGTATAAACATTCATCAGGCAACCCTTCACCTGTTTTTGTGCTCGAAGAAAAGTCATCTGTATTTATTATCTTCATTTATGTGAGGTTTATTCACCGTGAAGAGTCCGAATTAAGGTTTGCATCTCATGCTTCGGTTAGGAAACAAGCATGCCACTTATGACGAATTGAACATAAGTTACATTGTATTTTCCAATGTTATCTAGTAGTACTAATTTTGCAAAAATAAGTACTTTTCAGAAAGAAAGAAGCAGGGACTTTTTATTGGTATCTATCAAACTTGTTTTACAGTAGTTTTGTTTCAACCCACAGGAAACAAACGTTGCCCAATAACGATATCCATAGACTGTACAAGTAACGGGGGACGATCGTGTAAGAGTAGAATCGTTTCCCGCATACGCAGGTCAAGATCAGCTGCTACCAACGACCGCTGTATCATCATATTTGCTTCTTATAACGCGCTCTATTCGCTTTTTATAACGTAAATATCTTTTATCGGATTTGGTGTTCGCTCTACTCAATACCATTCTAAACGGGGACGGTAGAGCGGTTGTTTCCTGGAACCGACTGTAGTTAGATTCTAACTAGCCCAAGCGTAAAAAACTATGTATATTGGTCGTTCAAACATGAGCAAGGAGAGTAAAATAATCGTATCGATGAATAATTTAGGCAAGGTTACTAATTAATCATAAAAGGTGCAGTTTATCGTGCGTTTTAGCAATTTTCAGAGCAATTACCAATTCAGAACAGTTTTCTAACATGCTAGGGAAAAAGTCCTTAAATATTCGTACACTCTAACCTTTCATGAAATGAAAAACAAGTTATATTTTGAAGTTGAAATGATTCACCACAAAGTGGTGTTTATGCCTTTTAGAATACCTCAGTCCAAAATCGAGCTCAGTATTGTGCAGGCTGTGGATGACCACGCACTCATCCGATGGTTTGGCGGGCCCGCCGCTGCGTATCGGCGTCGCCGAAACCTATAATTTGGGCCAGGTATCAGCAGCATTCCTTGCATCCTCTGCATCCCCTGCATCCCCTGCATCCATAGCATCCCCTGCATCCATAGCATCCCCTGCATCCATGGCATCCCTTGCATCCATGGCATCCCCTGCATCCCCTGCATCCCCTGCATCCATGGCATCCCCTGCATCCCCTGCATCCCCTGCATCCATGGCATCCCCTGCATCTCCTGCATCTCCTCCTCGCCGCCATGACCCTGACATGTGGGCCTTCACCGAAAACTCCTGCTCTGGCGTTTTGTACGTAAATTGCTGCCACTTTAGCATAGCTGCCCTGCGAAGCATTTGTGCGCTACGGTTCTAGATAGACTGTAGAGGCCGAGTGTATTTTGTGTGCACAAGTTTCCACCGCTGTGTTTAGCCACAAGGCGCTCTTGACCGACGAGTCTCAACGCCATGATCACCCGCTATGCCGAGCACAATATTGATGATGACGGGAATGTTCGTCACCTTATGTGTAAATACGTTTATGGACCCTGTGAAGAAAATTTTGCATTCGTCGTTGGGAGTAGAATGACGTTGAAAAATTGAGTTGTTCTCTGATAAATTTTCAGAGATCTGCAGTAAGAGCAGGGGATTGCTCCTTACTATTTAACCACGGCTTAGCGGCTATAACGGCTCGTTGTAGCGGTTCATTCTGTTTATCATCATGACATACCGCTGACGACTGAAATAAAAATTTTCACGATGGAAATGTAAACCTGAGAATTGGGGATTCAACTTGGATGATTGCGTATAGATGAAAAGGGTATTCCATGTCGCTCGTTTTCTGACCTGGAATGAACAGCATGTACAATATATTAGTTTTAATTAATTTCCACCCGTAACTCTAGTATTCGAGTCTAGATCGTGAGTGTGCCTGAAAAATTTTCCCCATTGACTTCAGGCAATCGTCCCAAATGTCTGTTAAAAAGCTACCTCAATAACTGTTCCGTTTGCAAAAGAAACCGAATTTTACGGCTAATCAAGCTCTGCTGCACTCAGAATCTTGATGCACGTCGCACCCTCAATTCTAGAAGTCTCTCTCAGGAACACATTTCTGAAGGCAAAGCTTTTGTGGTCACTTTTTCAAGGCAAGGATGTCCACAAAACACGCGGCGCACGGGAGGCACGTTGGTATTTTCTGAAGGCTTTAAAGTTCGGTGGCTCGCCGGACGAATAAGCCCAATATTTTTGCTTCCTGGAAGACCAATATGCTAATTTTATCGGAGACACCACAGTTAAGACGCCCGGAGTCCCCTCAAGATTTCCTGTGTTTGCATACCTTGACAAACACAAAGAAATTGCGTAAAAATATCGATAAAGGAGCCCGATCAGTGTCCGAAAACAAGGTTTAAAGAAAGTACTGCAGACTTATGCCCTGATTATCGAACGCAGGCTATGCAAAGTCGCGCACGTAAATTGTTGCCGCCGTAACATAGTTGCATTGCCGCAGCTTTAACAGAGAACATTCGAGGTAGATCGCTCCTTTAACATAGAACATTTGAGGTAAATCGTTCTCAAGGATGTGGAATTGTTCGGTGTTCAGCAACATTCCCATTTATACAGTCCACTATAACTTTTATTTAAGGGTAACTTTGTTTGGAACTAGCATAATTTTTCATCGTAATATCTTAGTCCAGCGCGTATAATCCTCCCGCTATCTTAGTTTCTTTCTTCGCCTTCGGCCTCTACGCCCGACAATATACGGTAGCTAAGCCTTTCATCTACCTCACTGAAATTGTTAATTGCAAGGAAATAGTAAAGTCAAATCCAAATATTTTCTTTTTACGATTAGCATGAGTGAAGAAACCCTATGAGTCTTTTATGTCTTTGGATTGATTTCGATGGCACTGTCTATTGATAAGCACAAATGTTGCACTGAAATTGGGATATATTTGAATCATTTCTTGACGCATCCTCGCCGTCCGTTGCCTGAATGCTGAATGAGATTGATGCTGCATACAGGGCACTGCATGGAGACGGGAAAACTTGAATCAATTAGAAAAATCAAATGAAACTGACAAATTCTTATTTGATGCTGAAAATATATCCAGCAGGAGTAGGAATTTGACTTTATATTTTTCGAAAAATATATTTCAAATAGCTCGAAATTGCATTCTACAGTTAAATGGAGAATAATGATGACTTTTAAAAGGGGTGTATGTAAGGAACTTAAGCTCAACGACAACTTAGAAATTTAAAACGTGAATATTTAAATTAAAAAATTAGCCCCACTTCATTAAAATTAACCGAAGAACCAAGTTTCCATCTCCTCATTCTTTTCCAAGCGCTGATGGTTGGGAGAAACGCCTGCTGTTCTCGCTACGAATTGTTGGAGTAAAATTTGTGGCGCCCAGTTTTTTAAGACAAACCAGCCGCAGTAGCTCCTAATAAGGAGTTTTGTGCGTAGTTCGTCTGAGAACTCCGGACAGATTACGGCTCACGAGAGGGCGGCGGGGATGTGAACACAGAGAGGCTCTAATGCGATTACGGCCCCCACCCCCACTGCATCAATTCCCTTTCGGACCCGTCGTCGGCTCACAGAAAAGGATTTAATTTCTTCCGCTGGATTACAGGCCGGCGGAGTGCCACGCTTCCTCAGATTGTGGTGCCCCAATCAACAATTTTTCTTGAAAGACGGCGTCGATGCATCCAGAAGAAGAGCTGTTCAGCGCACTGAAATTCATAATCGCATAAAGCGAACGTTTTCTCCATTTAGATTTAATCCTAAAGAACGAATCTCGTTGAGGAGATCTTCCTTCCTTATCATTGATATATCAATTAAAAAAGTGATTCTGTTCATGGATATTAAAATATTTCCCCTTAGGTGTGAGAATATTGGGTTCTATGAAATGCTTTTGTAAATATTGTATTTTTTCATAAAACCTCCAAGCGATGGAATAATGAGTAGTGCAACACCCTGCATATGTAAAAATTAGAGACTATAAATTCAGATCTACGTATTCTTTTGCTATACTTCACCGCGTCAATGGGCTATCCACCAATGAGAAAAATAGAGTAAAGTAAAACAATAACGCGCAAATTCAATGTTTATAAAATTCCGATGCTGGGATTCTTTTTATCTAACTGGGCTGATAGGAAAGAACTAAAAATAATGTTCACCGCTCTGTTGAAGGTGATTTTTCGTTTAGTACATTTTACTGCATAAAAAGTGCAGCAATTATTTGAATTTTATTTTGTGTGAGACTATTCTAGCTTACCAGCCTTGATGGCAATTCAGAAAAGTATATCGCTTCACATTTGCGCTTAAAACGAATTTTGTTGTTGTCAAAGAAGTGAAAAAGACAAGTTCTACTCTAACGTTTTGAGCTCATAACGCAAATTGCACAGACCTAGCCGCGTGAGGAAAGCCAAGTATTTTTTTATAAATCAGTGGCAGGCGGAGTGCCGAAAGGCATTCCACTCATCTTTAATCATTACTCTCTGGAAATAACATTTGATGTGTCTATTTTGACCGCCAATTGACACTCAGGGCGCTTTAGCGGTCATCAGAGGAGCATCATTCGGTCGTCATAACCGCTAAATCCGTCGCACGTCCCCTGGGGGACGGCCTGCGGTCGTTGCACAGGACATCAATGCAAAGTTTGAGGTGCAAATCGCTATCGGGTGCGCATCGCTCGAAAGAAAACTACGCAAAAAAAAAATGCCTCGAGAATCTTAATCTTCAGCCTGGGAAGGATGACTGCTTCTATCCGTGCATGAGCCATTACTAGAGCATTTAGCAAAAGAATGGGAAAACGGAACTAAAAATATGCTGAATCTCTTCGCGGTATGTACTCGTTTCATACTTGGTTTGCTCTAGGTACTTTGTACTTTCTGAGCGCAACAATTTTACGTTTCATTTTCTGTTGAGCAGAATAAGAAAGATCTCTCTCTTCCTAGAAGAATCTGTAGCTGCCACAACTTCAAACAATAGAAGTCGAGGACTGTTTTGTGTTTTGGCAACGTGTTTTCGCTTCCTGAAATTCTGAGAAAATCTTTAGTGAAGGTTTGAGCCTCCATCAGGGTGCTCAATTTCCATTCGGCCCAAAAATGAACCGAAGAAACTCCAGGAAAAACTATCTCTGGAAGTAGCAGAGCCAAAGGCTTCTATTGTCGAGATGAGAGCAGTTCACCCGGAGATTCATCGAAGTCCAATGGCATCCATTGTGCCCCGGGAGATCACTTCTGCTGTCAACAGTCAACGGCTCGAGCACCTGCCGCGTGGGGAGTGGATTAACGTAGTGTCGTCGTGTGGGGTACGTAGCACTGATGTACGCTGGAGTTGGGGTAATCGTCGGGGAAAATATTGCTGTGACTAAACTCGAAGCAAGATAGAATGAAATGCATGGTGAAAAATCGTCTGATTTTCCAGGAATTAGAGCAAATAAGGACGATTCGTATCGATAAGCCTCTGAATTCATTCTTAAAAATGGCTTTGAAGCTCCGTGCTCTTAATTTTAAATCTTAATAATATGTTCGACATTTCCATATTTCATTGTGACAGGAGAAACTCTTAACAAAATTGAGAATTTTAGCTGCTGATGCGTTTCCGTGATCACAACGAGACAATCTTGGCGCTCAAAACTGTTTGATAACGAAAAATAAGTCAATAGTATTTTACTCTATATTAAAGCACAGTTGTTGCTTACTTGGTTGGTCCGTCCCTCTGTCACGCTCTTAAGGATTTAGATAAGAAAGAATTCCCGGGTTCGTATTTCTAAACAAATAGCGAGAGTGTCAGATGAGGTATTTCGTATGTCATACTGAAAATGATGTTATTTCATGTCAGAGTTACCGTAAATTAGAAGGCATCTTAAGAATTTACCATCATTTGTGCCGCCATTTTTGGCAGGATGTATCTGCTCGTTGCAGATAAAAATAGGTAATTGTAAACACGTTCGAATTATCTAACGTATTTCAAATCAGGATAGCTTTGCTCCGTTCAAGGTATTTAATATTTCTCCATCAAAACGTTATTCTAACTGAACGAAAAATATAATTTTTGAAACAGAAATTTTCATATGTGAATAAAAAGATGTAATTTGGAAATAATTTGTTTACCTCCCTGAACAAAAAAAAAACGTTATGATTTGATACAAAATTTCTCTCGGTTCCTTCTAGATTCGAACTCTTTTGGTATCGACATGGTCTGCATCAGGGCTGATAGCCTCTCCAGAACATTTTTTTTAAGTTTAACTCTGGCCCGATATTCCAAGGGAGAGGGGTTGTTGCTTCAACTTCGCTACTCAAACATCCACCTTCTTCCCAAAGTTGAACGTCCTACGTTAACTCCAGGTTCTCAACTAAAATTCAAATTTTTGACCAAGGCTCACAAAACAAGAGCCGTTCATTCCATTTGACAGGACTACTTGCTAAAACTTGGGAGAGCTCCTCGACAAGATATGAGAACCACGGCTCCACAAAGCCTGCACCGCACGACGCAAAACAAAACTTGGATTGCGTTCACAGAGCCTTCCTTTTAGAATGCATGGACCAATCATTTCATAATTTATTTTTTCGTACGTACAGCACACACGGGCGCTGGGAATGACGCGCTGGGGTTAAATGTTAGGACGAGTCCACGGATATGCTTTTGAAAAGCTATGCAGATTTGTTTGAGATAACAGCCACTAATGAGTTATGGGCGCAGAAGGAACGAGTTTTTTTTGCAACACTACCAAGTATTTTTCATGACCAGATGGATAAAGTCGAAGGTGTCCGGATAAAACGCCTTCCCATGGTAGTTACAAATTTAGACTTCACCGTAGCTTCTGAATGAGAAAAGAGAAGGTAGTAAATGCAAGAAACGATAAAAAAGACAAAATAAATAAAACTAGATTATTGTGCGTTTATTTTTCTGAAGTATTCGAGGCAAAGGATCGTAACACATCGTTCCCAGGTATTGAAACTCAAGTTCCCAAGGTGTATCGTTCGAAGTGCAATGTTGTGTCGTCTTCTACTGCAGTGCTACGCGCTGAAAGTTTGTCGTCGCAGTAACACTTGTTAATGAGAACATTAGCAAACACGGAATACTTATTATGTTTGCACGAGCCCGGTCGTGCGATGGTCCTAAGTTGAAGCGAATGTGTTTCGCGTGCTTCTTCTCTAGTGTTGATTCATTTTTGAGAGTGGAGATAAAATATTTATGTGTATTATAAAATACATACATATGATTGCTGACATAGAGATGCACGAAATTTAGGGCATTTTTCATTTAATTATGAGATACAATCCAGCGTTCAAGTAAAAAGAGACGAATATTTTGAGCTTCCAGTTCCAAGTGCTATTTAACTAAACATAACCTGTTGCTGCAGGTTTTTTCCGTAAAAATGGCTTAGCAATATACGTGAGGAGCACTTTTGTACAAACCTGCAGTACGAGGACTTAATCAATCTAAAAAGCTGATGTGTCGCTTTCTTGAAGAGATTACACTGAACGCGCTAATTTGCCGGGATGAAATACCCATGCACGCTCTTACGCACCGCCTGTTACTGCAACACAAAGCTTATGAGTACAATTTTACAGACTGGTGTATCAAAATTTCTTTGAGAGGGCAGCTCCACAAGCTGCACACACCAACTTGCTCTGGAGCTTGGGAGAAAAGAAGAGCCTAAGACGGAGCAACTTGTGCTAGATATCAGTGCAGCAGACTGCGGCACGTCTTTCAACACTTAGAGGCAACATACGAATTCAGTTTCTCCCATAGCCCAAATTAAGAAAGAATTTGAATGGAACGTTTTTCAAATATTTTTTCTTAGTCTAGTGGAGACCTACGCAGCGCAAGCATAGAACTCATAGAAGAAGTATTTTTAATGTTGGTATTAATCCTGCTGAGCACTAAATTCGATAATGAACGACAAGCTGTGATAAACGCCGCAGTCAGTTAACACATGAAATCTGAAAATTCCTGAATTCACTCAATGAAATTTGACCGTCATAATGTATAGAAAATAATTAAATAACAGTGAAGTCTTATGGTGCAATTAAAAACACCATTCTAAAATAATGACCAGAAAACGCGGTTTGAAAAAATTTCAGTACCTCTCAGTTTTGAGTTCCAAAGCCGGACTTTAGCCTATTGGAAACAGGGAAGATTTTACGCGCGTGCTTGTACCAATCGAGTATCCGTCACCCGAAGTCACATTAGAGCATCGAGTAGCGCTCTGTATAACTGTCAGGTCATTTCCCCCGTGGAGTGGGAGGCATTAGACTGATTGAATTGCAGGGCTCCCAAACCGGTGATGCGCGCGACAAACGACGCGTCATGACAGTGCTCCCTCGGAGGCGGGAAATGTTTCTTTTCAATTCTAAAAATACTGCCTGTATTTTCATCATGGAAAATAACTGGGTATCCTATAATTTATCGAATGAATTGGTTTTCCTTCACGCTGGGGTCCCTGGATCCCGCTTTCTTCATCCGAAAGTAAAGACTAGTTGAACTTTCGAGGTATACGCGGAACTCCGTCTGCAAGGGAATTTTTAAGAATTTGTAGAGCGCAATTTTCTAATGCGAACTTCTTCGCTCGTTTTCTGCTGGGAAAACTTTTCACAATTTACCAAAGATGGTTTTAAGAAATCATAAGGTGCTTTTGAAAGTGAGCGAAGTAATCGTCAGTGCATCATTCTGCTCGAGCTAATAACATCATTTCACAGAATGACGAATGTCTTTCGAACTTTTTCCGTACGAGTGATGTCACACAGAGCTATTTTTGGAAATGCTGCCGATTTGTTGAACGAAATTCCAGAAAACTATTGCGAGGTAAATTCGGTACCTCTGTTGTGTTGTAATACTTTGGACGTGTAAAAACTGTTCGGTTACGGATGACTGATAACACGCATCAATCTTTTCCAGTATTTGTGTTCCGCAAGAAGGAGAAAAACATTTATTTTCTGGTGAAAAATATGTGTATTCTTTCGGAGAAAAACACAGTGACGGCGTATTTTGTTGTGGGCTTCATGAATTCACATTTTTTGCATTCACTTTTTTACACAACAAAAAAAGAATCTTGTAGCCTTTAAGTCCAAATTACTGAAGCCACTATTCATTTTCCATGTTTTCCATGTGTCGCCTGTCATTTTAGCTTTGTTTCCCTCATTTAAAATACAGATGATAATTAAATACACTCAGTTTAGTGTTCGTTCACTGCTGACAAAAATAATGCATTAATTAAGGTAACAAATGCTTTTAGAGTGTGCACGGGACAGTAGTTAATCCTGAGGCTTGTATTTCAGAAAGAAGCTAGGGTGCCGAGGTTTTATTTAAATTGACTGTGCTTTGGTAAGCCGATGTCAATGTTCTTATCTTTGAAATGCGATTAGCATGGAAAAAATGAAAAAACTTGGGAGCCAACTACAGGATCCCCTCGGAGATAATTTAAATTTTTCTCGCTTAGATGCATTCTAACGTTAAATAAAAGATAGATAAAGACCTTGGAAAACATGTCCGTTTGGATGGGTTACGCATTAGTGCTTATCGATATAAAATATAAATAAAATTAATATTATAAATATGAGCCTGATGTCACAGCTTTGCATTTCGGTTTATACTTATCTTTTCAATCGAATGTTGAAAAGATAAGTTTACCTTCATAAGATAAGATAATGTTTACCTTCACGGTAATATTTCAATCAAATTAATGAACGGGAGTTAGAGTGTCGCATTTTTCACAAGAAGGCGATAGACTCGACGTGATTCCTTGCTGTTTCACTTGCCATTAATTTTACGATCTTTTCTTCTTTCGGCAACATTAACCGTCAAGTGTAACAAACTTTGTGATAACATTTTGATAGCATTTTTGGCTACAATTTTTTGCGACTCAACTAAAAATGACACAAATTTTGTTGATAACATTCTGGATTACACAAGAAATAGAAAGGGATTCTTGAATGTAATATAGCTAAGCAGAAAATTCGATGGTTAGAAGATGTACAAATAACTCAAAATGAGCTTACATAGCACGGTAAAACTCACTTTATTACCTGGCATTACTAAGAATTTGTGCCATTGGGTATACAGTGTATACATGATTACAGCGTTAGACTGAAGGAAAAGAAAAGAAACTGTTTTAATTCCAGCTCAAGTCACGCACAATACAGTTTTGGAAATGCACATACAGTACAACGTTGGATTTTTAAATGCCTTATTGTCGCGTGAGTGATGTGAGGAATGTGAGGTCTAAGATTCTTTTTCGGAGGGAAGCACTCCGTGTTTCTTTAAAAATCAGCTTGTCTCATTCGGGAGTCGAACCCCTACTTCGCATCCGTGAGCCCAGCACTGCAACTTGTGCGCCATGGAGTCCCAAAAAAGAATAACGCTGTAAAAAATTAATGACATTCTAGGTTTCAAATTAATTTGATTGTATTTTACGAGAGGACAGAAACGTAAAAGTTGATATTACAATTGTTTCACGTTTCATTGAATTTTTAATGCACCAAGTCTCTGCGCGTGTTCCCGAAAAATTATCAGAAATTACCGTACAAGTAAAATAAATCGTATTGTAGTCCAAATATATTTTGTAATGAGCAATGACTGACATGATACTTTGTTGATCAACTGTAACTCCCTTTTGGATAATTACACTAAATTATTTTCTTTTTTCGCTCACCTGAAGCCGCTTTGTTCACATTAAACAAATTCTTGACTCTGAGCATCCGAACCAAAGAGTAACAGAAAAAATCTTCCATTACATATACACGTGCTCGTTAAATTCTGCCGCTCGCACAGCGACTCCCAGCGCCAACTTCCACAATTCCTCCCCTATTTTTGACTGGGAAAGCAGGACTGCCGCTCAGATATAACAGACGCTCGATTCTTCGGCGTCCCCCTCCTCTAGCCTTAATTCTATTTTGTTCAGATAAACTGACTACTAACGAACGCCAGAGCCTCGGTGCTCTTATAAGGGAATAATAGACCTCTCCCTCGCTCCCCTCTTACACGGCTAAATATTTAACTCCTACAACGAAAACCGAGCGAAGATAAAATAACAACAAGCTCGAATCTGATTTTGACAGGGGAAAAAACACCACGCATGTTTGAGGACGAAAGCTTAATTCTAAATGAAAAAATTTTCAGCCGGCTTTACAAGCCACAACACAAACAGGACTCTTTGAAAATAAGGAAAGTTTTTAGGACGAACAATGCCTAGCTTCAACAAGCAGACCTCTCCCAAAGCTCTCCAACACAGCATTTGTTCTGAAATTTGAAGGCCTTTTGAACGAGTATTAGCTGAAATGCTGTCCATGACCATTATTATAAACGCGGTTTGATGAGTTCTAGGGACGGGTGTTAGTTTTCTATTTTGCTATTTTGATTTTGCTGCTTCAAGCTCATTATTTTGAACATGACGCTTCGAATAAAACATTATTGAATAACATACTTGGTACACAATAGCAATTACTACAATGATAAACACAACAGATTTCAAAAAATTGGTAAAGATTTAGCATTGTTGGACAACATTGGAAATAAGGGGCGCAATTTGTTTGAAATTTGATAATCAAATCAGCTGTGTAATTTGTGGATTTTAGGAGGATAATTGAGTCGTCAGTCGTGATGTTGGACGATTTTTTAGGATAATTGAGTTGTCAGTCGTGATGCTGGAGGATAATTGAGTCATCAATGGTGATGTTGGAGGATTTTGAAGGATATCTGAGTGGTCAGTCGTGATGTTGGACGATTTTCAGAAGATAATTGAGCGGTTAGTCGTGATGTTGGAGGTTTTTCGAGGGTATTTGATTCTTCAGAGGATTTTTTTCGCAGGTTAACTGAGGGATAAAAAATATGCTCGAACAATCATGCTTATATAATTCAAAGAATACTCTCTGTTTCAAAAATATAACTAATTTTTACTCCCCATGTTGAAACGAAATTTATCGAATGAAAGAGAAACCGCTTGACTTTCCGATAAAAAAATCGATATCCGTGCCAAATTACACATTTGTTCTCAGGAAAAAACAAAGCGTTTCTTGTTTTCTTTGTACATCAAAAGTCTCCACTTTTGATACTCCAAGCTCGAGTGACCTAGGTATCTTATACCCCACGGAAAACCTCAGCGAGAAGCTATACATAATTCAAAAGATGTGAAGCTCCACTTGAAGCTCGTAATTTTTTCTTACACATCAGAATTTTCACCATCTTACAAAACAGGTCGACAGCCGCGTGCTGTAGCCATCGACAACTGCCCTCACGCAGCACCAAGAATAAATCCTGCGACTTTGTGGGCCCTGGGCAGCGTGAGAGAGACCGCTGCTCGGTCCATGTGAACGCTCCCAATGGGCAGGAAATAATCCTGATAATTCGCCGGCTTGCGAGGCGGATTCTCGGAACTTCTTCTCTCTAGTTAGACCTCCGTGCCACTTCAGTCCGAAATGAAGTTATTCAAACTTAGCCGAAGATTCCTTAATGTAAGAAGCCACCAAAAGTTTCTATCTTATGCTCATTAAGGAGCCCAATTTATTGCCTTACTGACCTCCACCGAGGCTTTTGGCTCCTAAATGAGAGGTAGCCGGAGGAAATTTCGAGCAGTGTTCGAAAAAAGTATCCTCCTAAATGATCCCCAAGAGCCAAATTTTTATGTGAGTCACGTGCTGCTCGTGCAAAATCAGCGCCCCTGTTCTTGCTTTGAGGGCCGTTTGCGATGATTCTGATCGTGGCTTCTTGATTCTAATCCTAAGTCTCCAGTTTTGCACCTGGCCCCAAAATTGAGAAAATTAGTGCTCTGCAAGCGAGGTTAGAGTAATGTCGCCCCTGAATTACAATGGTCTGGAGTTCTGGAACGGGAATCTGGATATTTGATTAGTGCCATGAATAGTTTCCAAGAGGTCAATGAACCACTCGAGACCGAGTTGTTAAGTGAGGCCTTTGCTCTCAAACGAACTTGTTCGCTCACTCAAATCGACTTGTATTATTTCATGATTTGCTGGTAAACTTGTAGCTTGCATCTCCGACTAATGACGCTCATTCTAGGGAGTTGCGATAATGAAGCGTGTTATGCTTTCCATTTTTGTAGCCCTTTAAATTCTAATGAAGAATAACTTCAATGGCAAACTTTCATGGAAGAGTTTATTACTGCCTCTTCAAGCGGGGGTGGTGGAAGAAGGTGAACGTTTGTTCCGTACTGTTGAGGAATTAAAATCCTCGTCATTTCACCTGCGTTTTACAAAATTTTATGTATTTATTTAGTGACCAGCAATGTCGATGAGCGCATTATCATCAAAATGAACTTCATACGAGCTTCGTTATTTTTAAATAGACTAATGTACGACTAAATTGATGTGACACATGGCAGAGCGCGGTGTTGTTTATCTAACGCTTCAAATGTAATATCTGTGTAATACATGGCGAAAATACTTAAAAATCGGGAAACCTTAAAATTTTTATCGCTTAATGGTGCTGCCAATATAAGGCGTGAATAAACATCAGAGTAAACACATTTTTAACAGCTTAGAAGCTACGTTCCGGGAATTTTCGCAAATAATAAACCGGGAATTTTTGCAACGTTTTACTTTTCTCATTCGCCTATTTTTCATTTTTATTCACAAATTTTTCAGCCGAGACGATATCGATGATTTATGAATGTATAAGCAGCCCTCAACTCATGACGGGGCGGTCTGAATTGTGCTCACAATTTTTTGTTTCGAGTATTCGAAATTTCTATTTCCCACACAAAAACACAAATTTGTACTTCCGACACAAAAACACATACTCGTATTTCGCATCCCTGAAATAAAAAAAATCATCACCAATCCGATGGGGCTTAAAATAAGTTCGTTAGATGTCGACGACAGCCTGTTGCTTTGTTTCTCGATGCAGTTTTTAGTGTCCAGATTTTAGGCTTAAAATGACCGTATTTTGCTTACTTTGCCTCTTGCGAGTCTGGTGATGGTGATATCAACGAAACAATGAAAATTGGAGTTGAGAACCGCAAATAACGACATTTTTGCTATAGTTTAGGCACTCTAGAGTCGTAGTTCTGAGTTCCTCCTACTCCTGTCCTGATATAAATGACCAACAAGCCTCAGCAGAACGGTATGGCAGTAGCATTTTTTACTTATACATAGATGATTAAACTGAAGCCGTTGGAAAGAGATAAAAGGGCCGGTGAGGCCCATTCTTAGTGCAAGTGTGTACCGTATACACACTAGAATGTGTCAGGCATTAATTAGGACTCTAAGTTTGAGGTTCATCGTTTGATCCGTTTGAGATGCAATCGCTGCCTAAAAAGTTCGAGCGCTGTCTATTGTGTCATACTTAATTAACTGCGCTCATTGATGCATTACTGGGATTTTACAAATAACAGTAACATTTTCCGGATAATGGTTATGCTGGGAACATTTTTCGTTCCCGCTGTTTTGCGGTCACGTTTCGATCGGGAGCTACACTTTTAGATGAATAACTGTTCTGGATGACAAACTAGAGAACATAATTATGCTACAAAATGTTATTGACAAAAGAAGTAGAACTCAGAATTATTGGTAGCGGTTGTTACGCTCTTAGAAATACAGAAAATCGACTAGTATACGTTGCGCGTAGTATTTTGTACGCTGGAAAGATTAATGCCTTAAATTTCGGGCACTATCTGGGGAAAATAAAATCCGTGCCTTTTTCATGACTCGCGCTCCGTCCGAAGTACGGTAACCGCCCGTACTCGACGCGCGTATATTTTGCGCCCTGTACATTTACGCCTATTAGATTTAAACGGCTGCTGATATCCCGCTCTAAAACTGAATGCTAAAGCTTATTGCTGCAGTAAAATTGAAACTTTATGGTAATCTGGCGCCGGGTGTCGCTGCTAACGCCTTGATAGCATCGCAAGTGTCGACATCCAAGAAGAAATTCCTCCCCTGATAGGCCAGCCTGCTGAGCTGCCCGGCTTATTGAGGAATATCTACCCACTATTTCTCTAAAAAAAACTGAAGCCTGGTCTTTATTGAAAGACATCCTCAGCCAGATTTTTCTACGCGAGCCTCCTGCGTTATGATGGCCATTAAAATTTATCGAGACTGCCAAATAGCTCGCAAAGTTCTCAACGTTTTACTTTCACGGACGCTTTAGTGCGGAATTTCATTGGAAACTATCAAGCAGTTTCCAGTTTTGAAACTGTGACTGAAAGCCATTACTTGATTCTAAAAATCTCCTTCCTAAATCAGACGTAAGAACTGTGCAATTCCAGGGATTTTTTACGTTATTTTGCGGACCCGAAGCTCGGTTTGTCTTGGAATAGTCAACGCTTTCATTTGCAGTCAGCGCGTATTTAAAGAGAAAAATTTCCTGGCAACTAACAGGCAAATTCTTTACACGGGAGACGAGGGAGCGTTCCTTAATTAGCTCAGTGGACCGTGTTTATGACTGGAATTAAGACCCATTTTTATTACAGAAATTACCGAGAAATTTTTACTACATGTTGGCTCTCGATCGTCCTTCCTCATTATCAGTTAAATTTTATTCAGCTTGGGATCTACATTTAAAAGTATTCATTCAGCTTTCATGCTCAACTGAATTTCATTGAAAAGAACAACGAACTCGCTCAAATTTGGACATCAGTTCAGTTTACGCAGTCTGACGTAATTTGATTTTTAAGAACACGATTTGTTCAACTTTTGGATATGACTTTGCTTAGCATCTTATAATTTGAAACTCATTGAGCCTCCAGTGCATGTTATCTATATAGCCTAGTGATAATTTCAAATCGTATTTATAAATATTTAACCGAGCATCATTGGCGTTTTCGAATTTCAACATGCAATGAAATGGTAACATCCGTCTTATCCACACCCGGAGTGCCAGCTTTGCAGTCCGCTTTCTGGAAACTTGTCCCTAATTTTGGATTGAGTCCTGCGACGTCATGATGCATTTTTAAACCAAAGGGAGTGCATTGTTTTGAACAAAAGTTTTGATGTAAAACGATACTTTAATCAAGCGCTAACGTCCAGATGTAAGGTTATTTGTAATCTCATAGATAATTTAATGTTACTCAAGTCGTTCGTCAATCGATATTGCATGCCAAATTATATTTTATCTAAGCTGAATCCACACTCTACTCTTCTCCTATTGTTTGCGATTGAAGCAAACTCGTCTTCATATCATTGACAAGATCACCGGAATAAAAACAGTATTACAGCACCCGTAACTAGTTGCTCCAAAATCGCATACAAACTCGTCCAGGTCCTCCCACCATCCCACAGTTCTTTGTTTCCGAGCGTCCATTTGTTGCGCATGACTCCTGAGATTTCAATCCTGGCCGAGAAGAGCTTGCTGTTGTGGGTTGCTCGCGATATTACGTGTGGCTGGCAGTGTTTACGACCCGCCCATCCCTCGAGGGGTATTGCTTTCCGTTATTGCGTCCATCAGGACCCTACAGGGGCGGGGGAACTATGGATTATCGCTGCTTTGTCACAGTGTGTTGCTGTCGTCATTCCAGCACGGGTTGTCGTGCCTCTTGAATTCTAAAGCCTCATTATTGAGTCTCGAAATGAACCATTCACAATCCTTGAGGATTAACTCTCTTTTTTGGGAATCTTTAGCTGCGTTGAATAAGGGCATATCTATTGCAAACGCATCAGAAACAGATTTTATGCATTCATATGATCTTGTTTGACCACTATGTTCTCATGCCTGTGCCTGTCAAATTCACAACCTGCAACAATTTTTCATTCAAATTCACATAAGAGTTCTACGTAAATCGCCCCATTCGCTTCTGTGTTAACCAATAAAATAAAAATCTTAATGAGCATGCGCAAAGAATCTTGTAAAACAAAGTAAGTAAATTTGTCAACTAATATTAGAAAGCACGTGGGAGTGAAACGAAAGTTCCAAGCACTCGACAAACCAGCCTGATAAATTAGGATGATAAAAACTTCACAAAGTAATACATTTTGAGTCATAAAAATGTTCGATAGCAATGAAGCTCTTTCGGAGAATCATCGCACACTAGATATGAGAAAAGCTGGCTGTGGCTGTGGGAGTGGCTGTGGGTGTGGCTGTGGTGTGGGTGTGGCTTTTGCTGTGGCTGTGTCTGTGGCTGTTCGGAAAACTTTGGGGGGATAATGAATAAATACACGAGAACGTTCCACGAGTAATATTGTGAGTGCAACAAATAAAA
>VOMN01035680.1:0-12447 GCA_014899125.1 Orchestia grillus
ACGATATTCATTTGGTTGCCATTGTGTGTTTTTACAACGTAAATGGTGCAAAATTTAACCGCAACGTAGTCAACTCTGTTACTTTGCACGATGGGAAGTGTACGATTGTCGCGGCACTTCGGAGATTGATCTTCTCTTTGAGAAGCAGAGTTTCACCAAGAAAAAGAAGACCAGCGCACAGAAGAAAAACCTTTTAGTTTCTTGACGAGTTTTAGATATCAACAACAACCATCTTCAAGCAAACGACATCTCTAAAATTGGTATCATTATAATTATGAATTATTAGTTATATTTCTGAATTATGAACTAAATTCATTTTTATTTTCTGTATCTAGCACACAGACGTTCATATGTACGTCAATTTTGACATACCAATTTTACATGTATGTTTTGCATGAAGAGGATTTTTATTGAATTATTTTTCATCTCGGGGATGGCCATGTTTTTCTTAATAATCTCGTTATACACAAGAATCATGAACGAAATAACGTAGCAGCCGTTCTGCATTCAGAGACTTTTTGTTCGCATTCTCAAGCAAAAGGCAAGAGCTTGAAGCGAGAGACATTGTGAGGGCTGATATACCGAGACGTAGAGCGGCATAGAGTGCTGGATCGGGCCTAGAGCGAGCGCTCTATCATCTTATTTGCTTCTAATAAGGCGTTCAATCTGCTTCTCACGACACTGATGTTTCCGTGATGTTTGGTGCATCCCCAGTCGACCCCGCTCGTGCGGGGGTGCACTGATCTTGTGGTGCAGTGTGGCGCTCGCCGCCTCTTGAGGAGGAAAAGACCGACGCTGCACCTGTGGCGTTCCTGTTGACTGCTTTTACGCAAGACGGAGGTGTGCTGAATGTACGGTACTCATGGAAGCCACAACACTAGAAGTCGTCTTGGTGTTCGTGGCCATCGGAAATGTAGCCCGTGTCAGCTCCGCAATGTATGATGAGTATCGGACTGCTATAATTATTTCATAAACGTCTCCCTTAACGTAGCGGCTGTTTCTATGAAGGGAACAGAAGTTTGTCTAAGAAATTTTATTGTATCCTTTGATAAGGAGTAGTTCTTTGTTATTGATGAGTGATTACCCAAATCCTAAAGGGTTATTATATTATTTTTTGTTTTGTTATCGATGTTCAACCTCCTTGAAGCCCGTTCACACCCACAGCCCGTATCTTTATCGACATTTGTGTGCGACTTTGAATAAAAACTGCTTAAGTTTCATGCTTTCAATTCCCGTCTCAAGTTTGGTTCGTGTATTTTTTGATACTTTTCTGCTTTTCAGGAAGATTCGGATGTCTCCTATTCGTGGCGGTGCACAAAAATCGTGTTCCGTCGTTCAATGAGCGTTGTGAAGCTGTACTAGATGCCACCAAAAATTTTCGATGACGCTTGGCTTCCTTCCTTAAAACTTTGTGAAAACGCCAGTATCAGCAATGACATACTATTATTGTTTTTTTTTTATGGGATTATTGTGTTATTGCATACGATTGTTGTGTTATTTTCCATGATTAGTGCAATATTTCAAACGTTTTTTTGTGTCATTTTACACGATTGTTAGGCTATTTAGCACTATTACTATACTATGCGTCGACGAGTTGTACAATTTTAATTTGTGTACAATTTCTGGGTACATTGTTCCCAGCGTAATAAATGAAATTCGTAAATTTACAATTCAGGTGAAGATCAGCCCCCTTGCGGAGTACAGGAGTTGTGTCATTTAATGATGAGTTCTGTTCATTTTCAGTTTCCTGTAATCTGGAAACTACATTTTTGGAAATTTTATAATGGAAAATTATAAGAACCCACGAAGAAAGTAACTAAACTTAGAATTTCCTATACTAAAGCTAGTGTAAATGGGGAAAATATGATCATTCACTATTGATTGTTTCAAGGTAGAAGTAAACAAGTTTTTTTACGAAACTTCTCCATCGTGATCTTGTTCGAATTATCATGTTTAGTCTTGAATGCTCTTTTCCAGAGGTAGAATCACTCTTACTCTAAGTGCTCTCCATAGGGCAGGGAAAAAACATTCTATTGTGGATAAGTAGTTTTATTAACTACTTCATTGCTTGATGCCTTTTTCTTTACGCAGGGGGCACCAGGAAACTGTTGAAGCTCTTAGCGAGGATGTCGGTGTTGACAAATCGACTGTCGTCAATAGAGATGGTGATTTCGGTGTCGTCTTCTCCCCTGCACCACAAAGAAAAAGTACGTCCAAAAAATTAATATGATTTTGTACTACGTGCCAGGAGAGTAATTTGTGTCCCTTGAACTCGACGGTGTGTGAACACGTACCCTACAGTTCAGTTTTACCAAAAGTATTGCAAGTCAGACAGTCATGAATACCATCACTAGTAGCCGTCAAATGATCACATCTTTATGAATGACATACTTCAAGAACCTGTTGCTATCATGTATTTGCTGCGCACATACTTTATACGGCGTATGGTGTGATATAACTTTTAAAATTGAAAGAATTGCATTTTTTAAAAGTTCATTAAGAATTACGTTCCTTGAAGGACGGTATTCATTCGAAATCGGATCCATGAAAGAGTACATAAAGTGAAGCCTCCGTTCTGCCAACCAGGGCATGTCAATGTCAACAGTTCAACGATTCAATAGTATCACAATGTTACTGATCTTCTGATTGTGACAGACTAGTACAAAAATCAAACTCTATGAAATCATCGCGAACCATGCATTTTTAAGACTATTTTAATCATGTTTGAATAAGTGAGCATATATTCAAGGCTAAAGTTAGATAAAAGTAAAATAATCAAGAAATTATCGCTGCGTACCGGGGGCAACGAGTCATGTGGTGTGATGAAATCAGAAAAATCTTTTTAATGTACTTGTTCTTGCTACAAAACCAATATCCTATCTTTACAGTCCGTCTTGAACAGCTTCAACTTAACTCTACAACAACAAACACGTCATAATTTATCAGTTCACTTCCCGTCCTATGAACGAACCTTCTCTCGCCACACTGGTCCACAAGTTTAAAAATATATATAAGATTATCCATCCACAGCCTTAAATACATATAAGATTATTCATCCACCGCCTTAAATACATATAAGATTATCCATCCACAGCCTTAAATACATACAAGATTATCCATCCATAGCCTTTCATTCATTCTGACACAAAGTAAGGACGAGTTCGAAGCGAAAATAGTATCATTCAGGAGCATGGCATCCTTTCATAACGACGTTCACAAGTTCGAGGACTTGCAATACGTTAATATCCCATAAATCTATTTATTATGTTTTACATGGGAATTTAAATTTTAGAGCTTTTTAATAGTTTGACTCTAGGGACTGAATTAGCACGACACACTTGGGTTATTCGACCAACTCACGTGTTGAGCACGACAACGGCCACGGTTCCGTCCTCCTTGAGCACGGCAGCGGACTTGATGGAGTCGTCGCTGGGGATGGCGTCGATGCGCAAGTCGCCGCGCTTGAAGAACTTGCTCACGTGCGTCAGGGCGAAGAAAGTGGGTTGCTGGTAGAACTCGTCAGCGGGCTGTGAATGAAGCAAGAATCACCCTGTGAGCTCGATAACCTATTCTGTTTTATTTCATCATTCTTAGTTTGTGCGCACAATTGCTGACATGGCTGCTCTTCGTGAGGTCTGTCTTTGTTTTAATCCCATTGCGTACGGTCGAGACGGTTGTTTGCTGACACCGATGTAGCGTTCTATGCAGGGGACGTTTGTACAGCATTCTCCGTAAAGGATTGTAGAGGATTTATAATGTTTGTGCTCGCTAAATAAATATATCTGTGTTTATTTATTTGCTTGAGCACTGAGGCAGAAGCCTTACCATCCTGGGCAAGCGTTTGCTTGAGCTATTTTGATCTCTGCTGCTTCATTGATGGAATTTTTTTCGAATGAACTTCATTTCATGAAAAAATAATCACTTCATTCTTGCCTTAACAGCTTGGTGTCCGCATGCGAACTGATAGATTTAAACTGCGACCGACTGTTGCTGTATCTATGTACATGTAATAATTCTCTCAATTAGATGACATTTAACTAGAATTAATTCAAAGGTAAAAATGCGCGGAAAACGAGTCATGAGAAAAAAGACTTCTCTTATAAGACTTCTCCTGACACTGCACACAGAATACCATGAATCATTATTTGAAAGCATACGTTCATCATCCCACGCACTCAAGTCTTATGATCTGACTTTAATGGACTTTGACAGGCCTGGTGCTTTAGGGCGCGCTGTCCACTTAGCGCTTGCGGTCATTGTGCCCTGGGAGCGAAATCAATGAACGTTTTTATCTTGCTTCCCCTAAAAGCTCCTAGAATTAGATTTTTATTCGTATCGATGTTTTCCTAACTTCATACACGATACATTCAACATTTTCTTAAGCTCCTAGCACGCTAAGAAGAATTTCATAGCATGGGAATGCTAAGACTTTTATTAAGGAAAATTCAACTACAACCGAGACTCCAATCGAGTTCGCAACTGACCGGGAAACGGTCTAGAAAAGCCAGGACGAAACGGATGTCTCATTACAATTTTCATCAAATCCATAGTTACTTTCCACGTAAAACGAAAAGGAAAACCAGTGCAAAACGCAACATTGGTTCTCTTTGCCATTTTACGCGCGGATTCATGAAAAATCGTTCAATTAGTTTCATATTGATTGTTTTTGTGCACATCTTTGGGCCACATCTCACTCCATTGACGATGACGGGAGCGTCGAGGGCGTTGCCCAGGAAGAGGGGGCCTCCGATCATGTTTAGGGCCTGGTTCCAGTCCACCCAGCCCACTGAGTAGTAGTTGATATCCTGTCAACAACCGTTTAAAATTAGAAAATCCGAGGGATTTATTTTGAGAAAACTTACCTGTAATGCTTCTATCCGTAATGCNACTTTGGCTAAAATGTATCAGTATTGAGCTCAATAATTTAGGAAAGGAAGTAATTTTGTTACACGAGCTCAACCTCTCTCTTCCACTCTTATCCTAGTTGGCACCCTTAGTTACTCTGAATAATTTCTCCTTCGACAAAACTGAGTTGTCACTTCTTAAATTACAACACGAACGATGTACAAAATCCAGGAAAGTCATAATTGCCATTCATAAACATAGTGAGTATTTTTATCACAAATTTTTATGTGAGGAAAGCGGATGATAAAGATTCCCATCTATCGATACTTAAAGTTATAATAAAATTTAGAAATTGGGGTGTCTGTTTCTTGAGTGAATATTGTCAGACGTGCTGCAGATATCTTATCGCTAACGATTTTTATTACAAGCGTACTCACGAATATATTCTAATATGATACAAAAATTCAGGTTTTAATACTTAGCAGACAAAAATCATGCAAACGTTCTCCATCAAATATATTTCTTACATTTACTGTTAGAAATATTTAACAACACGAAGTCTATGAGAAATTTAAAGACTAGAAATATCCAGAATATCGACTGTCATACAAGTGCATCGAATTTAGGGGTGAACTCCCACGGACTGCTCTCTTTATTGTTCTTCATGCAGTGCTGGAGAAAGATGCTAAAAATGGAGAGTAAATAATTATTACTAGTTCTATAATGATTATCAGACCTCGAGAATGTTGATCAGGTAGTTCTCGCCACGGGTCCAGTTGCCGAGCATCACGCCGAACTCAAATGGAACTCGCAGTCCTGCGGCAGATGGGTGGCAAATTTTAAGTTAAAATCATCTTTTGTTGTACGTAGAAATAATCAAGCTGATCCTCCATTCATCACTCTCATCATTGATCCGTTGGAATCCTTTTTTTGGGCTTGAAGGTGAAGGTTTGTTACATCCATGCCACTTATTTGATTGTTCTTGAAAAATATTCATAATTAAGGAACAATTAAGAAGGACTTAAAAAAAATGATGTGAAAGGGACCTGAAAATGTCTATGCAAGGAGGTGCAGAAATTTTTAGCAACTGTTTTATTTCATGTTATATTCTTTTTCTTCACAATTCACACCTTACATTAACAAACTTGAAATCACATTATGTTCTGCATAACTGCATAACTAACAGATTATGTTCATAAACCATCACTGACAATTACTTTTCTTATCAACTACCAATATCAAAAATTATAATCTAAGAACGGCTGAATCTGCAAAAAATATATTTTGCAGCATGATTTTACGATTGGAGTGAGTGGTTCTTTCTTTTTTCCAAATCAACTCCAGGAATGATGCCAAAGATCTGTACAATAACGTTTTTTATCCAAAGCATAATTCATATAGCAATGGTATTCTGTGTCTCAAATGATATCTTGGCTCATCAGCGGTTAAATTATTGATTACGTTACAAAATGGACTAGAAGAATACGTAATGGAAGCAAGTCGAATATTACACTTGATTAAGTTACAAAATGGACTAGAAGAATACGTAATGGAAGCAAATCGAATATTACACTTGATTAAGTTACAAAATGGACTAGTAGAATACTTAATGGAGGTAAATCGAATATTTCACCAACATTTGAGGGTTCTCACCGTTGCAAGACTCGGTGTAGAGGATGAACTTGGAGGGGTCGAGGTCCCTGGTCTCGAGGAGGATCTCCGGAGGCTGGGTGTCGTCCTCATACCAGTGAACGCCCACCCCACCCACGTACTGCGAGCACTCAGGGTCCGTGAAGCACTGAGGAACAGACAACCCAGAATCTTTTAAGATTTCTGTTCCGAAAACCCGGAAATTCGGTATTTTTCTCCATTCATTGAGCGCGCAATGCATGCTGGACTCAGGAAGGGCGCGCAATACATGCCGAAATCGGGAAGGAATGTTGGGGGAAGTGGCGCATGGAAAGAATTATGTTCAAAGTTATGCTCGTAGAAATGAATTCATTAGGAATTTTGAGGTCATTCAGTTATCTCTCACAAGCACCAGGGGTACTGGCACAATAGTATGTGCTTTCTAGGATACGATATCTCGCTTTAGCATCGCGTCGTATTCTCTGCGAATAGAAATTCAAAATCTCTACATTCCGAATTATACCAGACTTATTTGACTTGAGTAAAATGTTGAACTAATACGAGAAGTCTCGATGATGAATTTCTGGTCTCGCTTATCCACGATGTCACAATTAAGAAAATTCATAAGTCGGTGCATCCTTTGCCAGCAGATATATTTGCCGCTGCGCATAGTCATGCATATACTACGGAGCTTCAAGACATAGGTGGCCTAGAAAACCTTTCTCTCTCTATTTATTTCTATGATGTTCAAGTCACAGCGTCTCTTGGTGTGTAGACAAAAAGCCACGCCAGCAGCAGTTTACGACACGCAATAACTTACTTGAAATTGATGTGCAGAATTTGATACCTAAATAATTTTGCACGACGACACAGTTTTGCTATTCATATAAGGCCGCTTCAGCATTTAAAATTACATAAAACACACGGACAGTTGATATTAGGCTGCTGTGCATGGCTAACTGATGTCTCCATAACTACTCCATTAGGTTGTTTCTTAGAAGCTTTCAAAATGGCATGAAAAACCCTGCCAATCGCTCTACAAATTTAATTTGAAGGCCCCGGAAGCCCTGATCAACCCAGTATTATCCGGACAACAGCTAATTTCACGAGAATAAGAACTTAAAAAAGGCAGCAGCTCCCTGCAAAAATAAAAAACTCACAGGTTCTACGTAGCGAGGCAGCTTGTTGCGGTTGAAATCATTAGCCATGATGGTGAGTCGGCTGTAGCCAGCGGCAGCGAGGCTCGGGCCAAAGAAATCCCTGATCCAGTCCCTCATGTCGTCAGGGTGCCACACGCAGCTGTGGTTTTGCCAGTCCTGGCATGAAAAAACAATGAAATTAATGGTACTGTGTTCTGTGCATGAAATTTATGGTACTGTGTGCCGTGTATGAAATTCATGGTGCTGCGTTCTGTGTATGAAATTTATGGTGCTGTGTTCTGTGCATGAAATTTATGGTGCTGTGTTCTGTGCATGAAATTTATGGTGCTGCGTTCTGTGCAGGAAATTTATGGTGCTGTGTTCTGTGTATGAAATTTATGGTACTGTATTCTGTGTATGAAATTTATGGTACTGTGTTCTGTTTATGAAATTCATGGTACTGTGTTCTATGTATGAAATTTATGGTGCTGTGTTCCGTGTATGAAATTTATGGTGCTGTGTTCCGTGTATGAAATTTATGGTACTGTGTTCTGTGTTACGCGTCAGCACTAAGATCCGCTGATCCCTACACACTAGGAAGAAACAGCGAAATGAATTATGTTATTTCAGGCGGAATAGAAACGAAAAGCGTGCTCTTAAATCAATTCCAGCGTGACTTTATTTCGGATGAAACGTAATGTAGAATTACATCGAATTATCGATAAGATGCGGCTTTAATTCGCTTTAAAATCAAATATTTACCCACAAAAGTGTGTTTTTATTCTCGGAAAGGTCGACTTGAATGACTACGCTCATCACTAAAATATTATACAGTGGATGTCAAATTTTTTTCCGTTTACAAAAATTATTGCTTCAACTACGTAGAAAGATTCTAATACAGAGGTGATAGGGTCATCAATAAATATACCCATCCGATTACTGAGGCGGAGAAAACTAGCTCACTAGCTCACTAACTCATTAACTCACCAACTCACCAACCCACTAACTCACCAACTCACTAACTCACTAACTCACTAACTCACTAACTCACTAACTCACTAATTCACTACCTCACTAACTCACCTTTGTTCAATTATCGCACGGACGGCTGCACAAAATTTCAAGCCTCCCAAAAAAACTTTTGAATTGAGCTGGATATTTTCTTTACACGGTGTTAACTGATACTCTCTCTGTCGTAATTTTACGACAAGAATGCTGTGAAGATTTCAAGTAGAGTTAAAACTATCAAATAAAGTTAAAACTGGACGACTACCTAAACAACTTTGTAAGACAATCTTCTGGTCAAAACGATCAACACTTGAAAATTAGCTCTTGTATACGTTCCTCTTTCCCATATCTCCAGCTAAGCTCGAAAATAAAGAAGTATACAGGGAAGCCTCACCCTTTTTGGATAAAAATCCACGACTTTCACGGATCTCACCTCTTCCTCATCGAGGGGCTCGTTCTGGGGAGTGAGGCCCCAGATGGGGACGCCTTCAGACTCGTAGGCAGCCACCCACCTGTGGGGAGTACCAAATTTTAATGAAATGATTTTGAGAGCGTGGAATTGTACTTGTGTAGCGTCCCATACGATGAGAAAATAATAACGGAAACCATTTCTCTGTGCTTGAATAGAATGTAAATATTGCTAAAGGACCTTTATTTGAAATCTTTTTTGAAATTTCGACTTAAATAGACGACAAATATTGACTTCATTCGTTAAATAAAAACACTCAGAACACTGTTCAAAAAAATTTGCGGAAAATATGAACTTCCGTGAGAAGTGTTAAAATATTATGTACAAGAAGTACTAGGTGAAAATAATGCTTCTCAACAGTTTTTGAAACTGTGACGGAAAAAGAAAAAAAATTTGATGTAAGAAACACTATTTATAAACGAAGAGCAGCGAAAGGCTGATGAAATCGTACGTTGTAGCTTTACATTAACTAGAGTTTTGTACGCAGCACTGAAGTTTTGTTCATGTGAATTCGGTTTCCAACACAACTTAAAATAAATTTCAGCCTGCGGAAGGTAAAGATGGGGAACTCAGAAATTTCTGCAGCCAAGAGTAGGGTATTGAATTTGAGTAATCTAGTTGCTGATCTTTTCAGGCCACACGCCACCGTCATGTTTTAGAGCGTCACTCGTAACTATCATATGTAGATGCGGAACAGGCTAACAGCTTCAAGAATTATTTTCGTACGAACAAACTGACGATCGGTAATAGTTGCTTCTGAATATTATGTTCTACCAATACGCTAAAACTTCGTGCAATTTGAGAGAAAACAAAATATGACAATTTATGATATGAAACATGTCAATGCAGAATTGAATAGAGAATTAGAGTTCCATTAAAATAGTATACGATCAAGTGTGAAATAGGTTTTTTTGGTTAATGTTTTCATTTTTTGATTGTATATCACTCAAAAAGTAACATCACCAACTAGAGCTCCTTAAGCTCTGTAGATTAAAACACCTTTTACCGTTGCTGATAAGCATATTACTTATACACATGGAATCTGTTCTGAAATCTCCAAATAAGTACGTCTAACAGGTCCCAAAGGTAGGTGTGCAGAAATATGGTCAGCGAGCAGCAGGCAAGTGTAAGTACTTTGTTATTGAATAAAGTATATCTGATGCTCCTTACTTGACCATGTAGTTGGCGTAGGGCTGGTAGTACTCGCGCAGCAAGTAGCCAGTTCCGTTGTACATGTTGTTGCTCTTCATCCATTTCGGAGGCGTCCATGGGGAGCCGAAAATGAGAACCTCTTGCTCGCTGATACCGATGGCTTCCTTCACGAAGGGGATCTGGAGATGTTTAGGATAAATAATTGAAGTCTTGTTCAGAGATGGTACTAAGAGAACAATGAGGGAGAATATGAGCTCTGAAACATGGAATCGAAGATGTCGAAAGTTTGCTTGTTTTTAAAAAGCAACCTCCAAAGCACAACATGCGACCCCGCTAACGATACCTCAGCCATTGCCCTATGGTGACGGTTTATCCTCACAAATGAAAGTGAGCGTCGAGATACCTTAAAACGCTAGGCGCTGGCGTGAAGAAGGAAAAACCTTCGTCGATGAATAACTAAAGTTGTGCGTTAAGTGACGCTAAGGTGAAGGGCTAGGACGACTTTATGTTGACGGATGTGAATGATAATTTTTTGAAGATGTAATTGGGACGATGGATGGTGGGAGTGTACTTAATATGTGAGAAGAAATTCTGAGTTATACAAAGGATGAGATCATAATTTTCATAAGCTGTCACAAAAATCATATTTCCCATAAAAATTTGTCTAAAGTGTTGGAGCAGCGAGGGGAGAATAAGAAAGCTATCTGGATAATGCACAGTAAACGATAAAAGAGCAAAAAATATCATATTCTAACCAACCATATTTCACAACATTCATATTTGATCTTCAGAGTTGCTACATTTTCTTTCAACTGAAGACAAACTACGAAATAAATTTCGCCTCATGTCTGAAACAGCTCAGTTTTAATATCATTTTCCGTTACAATTTTAAGGTACATTTATGTTGAAACTTAATGAATCATATTATTTTGAAGCAGCGTAACCCATCTACGAATATGTCAGCACTCAAAAATTAAGAACAATATTTTAGAAGAAACATATATTGGAGAATACGACCTGGGTTACATAGAAGAAGTTCATCATCATTTTTTTTCACATTGCTAGCGAAAAATAAGATTTCATTCGTGGAAGCACGAGTGTGAGCCTAAAATCCCACGTTCTTTCCCTTACCAAACGACCATTGTTAGCCATTAGATTGAACTTGAGTTCCATCCGTTTCTTGTGTCTTTCTGACTCAATAAAAGAAAATAAGAATGCGTTGTTTTCGCATGGTAAGACTATTATCTTGTACTCTACATTTTACAACTGATCATCGCGGAATCACCGACCATTTGTAGCTAGTTATCATACTTTAGGAAGATTCATTTTTGTTTGAGGTACTTCCTTGAAGAGTATTTAAAGATCAACGTTGAAGTTTACCTTGTAGTTGTAGTCCTCAGGTGCCAAAGACCAGTGGACCAATTCTACGTCGCCCTCGACGTCATCGAGAGTGTAGGGGCGGGTGGACATGTCACATCCTCCGATGGGGATGCGGCCGATGGAGTACTCAGCGCCCTCCGGAGCCCAGAAACCCCTAAAATGAGACAAAACAATTCGATCTTTCTCGTTTAGGTTATACAGCCACACAAACTAAACACAAGAAGAAGGTATACCACTTGGAAAATTTTCTGTACCGTCAATTTGCGATTTCATTGCACTCCGTTAAATTGGAAATAAGATTTGAAAACGAACTCTTGTATGTATGCTACCATTGACCTGAGAAGAAAATCTTGCGCAGTGGGCGACAAGGTCTCAATGTTGATGCCGACTGAGTCAGTGAAGGCTCCCCCGAAGCCGAGGATTGCCTGGTAGGTCGTGGACGAGTCCACAGCCACGGTGATCGGGGCGCTCCCTGCAAACGCGATTCTTTACCTTCTGAAATCTCTCTAAATAACTGTTGAGCGATTATCGAATGACAGATTTACCAACAGACCTTTACGTTAACATATTCTGGATCTTCATAAGTATTTTTACTTGTCGTATCCTTCACTAACGTAATAGGAATATGTGTTGTTCTACTCTATTCGACAGCTTACAAGCAAGGTTAGCTATGAAGGATATGGAGCAATTTACACCATGCCGTTATCGCAGCTAGAAGAATTCTTACCTGCAGCATCTTCGACGTCCCCAGGAAAAGGCTCAAATCGGTACATGGCTCTAGCGGACGAGTACTGGGCGTAGGTGCCGGCCGCAGGTGCCTCTATG